>NQII01003232.1:0-30728 GCA_002778355.1 Clitarchus hookeri | reverse complement strand
CCTGGGGGGGGGGGGAGGTACGCCAGCCCGATACTAGTAACACTCGCAAGGTGAGGCGGCATGTTATTTATTCCATTAGTATATGCCATTCACTGTTATTTCACACTTTTCTGAAGCCCTGCTAAAGTTCTACTTTTGTTTACCGAGTACGTATCCTTCCGCTACATGTAAATATAAACACTACCATGTAACTTCTATGTTGTAAATGTCAAATGCTTTATTTACTCTTTTCAGCTGTTCAAAGAATTCTGTCATATTTCAAAAACCATTATGTACGAATGTTCATAACTTATGCCAATAACCATTTTTTAGGTCAGCTGTGTGACTTTTCAACAATGTGTGCATTGCCGATAGTTCTTATGGTCATTATTTTACATTGTAAACATTTGTTATACACTACATAGCACATTACATGTAAAATATGTTAATATTTTGCAGCGGCTGTGTTTAAGCCTGTTACAACTGTCGGGGAAAGAACTGTAGTATTTAACCTCTTGTGTCGAATTATTTTGTTAAAAGGACGGCTTTAGTTGGAATCAATATTAAAACGAAGGAGCAAACAGTCCTATGACAAGACAGTAAATTCAAGCACGCAACTCGTGTCGCTTATTTTTTGTATGTAGCAGTGACAAACTTATAAGATAGTTGTGAACATGCACACAAATAGGCCTACCGTAACTTTTATTCCGGTCATATTTATTTTCATAGGTACTTGGTTTTACTAGGTTTATTTAATTACTTACTTTTATATATATATATATAACACACACACATACATACATATATATATATATATATATATTGTTGGGATTCTGGCAAACATTCAAATCACAGAAACATAAGAACATTACGCAATTGTGTTTCAAACACATACTGCGAAGTTACATCATTGTGATTAAATAAACAGATGTAACTTTCAACTAATTAATTTCATCATAAGAACAGTTCATCATTGAAACTTATAGTTTTTGCACGTTCAATATTTCTAATGTCACACACACACTGGGCCAGCGTACCATAGGCAACAATACGCTCACAACACACGTTACAATAGGCTCATTTCTGTTGTGGAAACCCGGATCTATCACAACATCGTAACTTGCTAGGTAGGTTTAAAAAACACGTGTACAAACTTGATGTAGTAATTTTAACTATTTTTCGCATCACAGAAAGAAAAATGAACGCTTCGTTCAGCCACAAGCAACATACCACGTCATGCATAGAAAAGAGAGGGGGATGTAGAAACGCCACTCTCACTATAACAAACAAAACCAAATACACAAATGACATCTAGCGGACGGGTGGAAACTACGACAGGTTTCGAATTGCAATTGACTTTTTTATGTAGTCTACTACAATATTGATATGACTCCACAGCCAATATTTCTCTTATTCATATTTATTTTGTGTTACGTGACATTACATTTCATTTCTTTACCCCCTTAATAGGGGTTTCTCCCTCCTTGTTTCTATAACTTTTATTAAATGATTCTCTATCCAAAGCAAAACACTTGCTGTTTTCTATTCTTTTTGGCCGAAGTGGTGATCATTGGTCTTGTCGCAAGAGATCAGAATTTGAATGCTTTAACGATCTTCACAATCCGATACACAATTCATTCTCATTTTACAAAACGTCAAAATATGTTACTTATGCAACAGAATTGTACAAAACATTTTAAGAAATTTATACATCAAGCGGAATATCAATTCACTATTTAAAAAAACGCGTGTTAACAGTGAGTACATGCTCGGCAGCCATTACAATAAATTTTTTTGCAGTTTGCCACGGGAAAAAAAAACGCAGTAGTGGTGCAATCTGTTCAAACGGGCCGGAACTACTTTTGAGAGGAAAGGAACATATATCCTTATATGAGTGGGACCTCCATGTCGTCATGTCGCCAGTCACCACTTCTGCCAACTTCTGATTTTTAAACGTCCTGCCAGCACATAAAAATATATCACTACATAGTATAGAAAGAAGTCCCTGGCACGCGTCTGTCTGTCTGCGCTAATCTCAATAACCACTGAACGGATTTGAATGCAGTTTTTACTTTTGTGATCTGCATCTATCGAGGAAGGTTTGCGTGTATTTAAAACTTCCCTAGCACTTATAGGAGCCGAGCATTAACAGTATTGGTGAATCAAGTCAGGGGGGAAAAAGTTTGCCGCCAGTGTGCTCTCATGGAATACACTGCCTAATCCTTTAGAGATATAACAAAATCATGTACGAAATAATTGTGTAAAATTAAATGATCTACAAAAAAGTCAGCGGTAGCATATATCTATCTTTAATAGATAAGTAGTAAAAAAACGTATTTAAAATTTAAATTACGCAGTAAAACCAAACTTAAAATTCACTGTCGTTTCTAACCATAAAGAACTTAATATTTATCAAAACTAATTAATTCATAATTAAAACTGTTTAATGTAGATAAGAAATGCCCTTTTACAGCATCCTGACATGCTACTGAAAGTCGTAAATGGAGAACTTCCAATGGATTGTGGAAAAATTTCTCTCAATAATGATTTACGTGTTTTAGTCACTGACCACCAAGAACTGATAGATAACGTATACCCTGAAATACACAACCTTTCAAATAATACGCTATCGTAGTTCAAAGAAAGAGCGATATTATCGCCTACTAATGAATTAGTGCTCGCAAAATTCAATGCGCAAACACAAGTGCACTATCCCACAGAATTGTTTAATTCATTGAATCCTTCTGACATGCCACCACACAAAATTATTTTAAAAGTTGGAGCTCCCATAATTTTATTGCAAAATATGAATCCACCAAAATTATGCAACAGGACTTGATTACAAATAAAAAGTTTAGAAAGTTATCTCATTGACAGTACTATTCTAACTGGCTGCGGTACTGGAGAAACTCTTATAATACCTAGAATACCAATGATCCCCTCGCATTTGCCTATTAATTTTAAAAGAGTCTAATTTCCAATAAGAGTTTGTTTTGGTATGACCATAAAAAAGGCACATGGTCAAACACTTAATGTGGCTGGAGTGGATTTGAGTGGAGCATGTTTTTCACACCGATAACTATACGTAGTCCTTTTGCATGTCACGTCAAACAGGAATCTTTTTGTGCTGGTGGTCGGAGACAAAATGATTAATGTTGTATAGGAAGAAATTTTCTAAACCACTATCATATAATATTATTATATTAGAGATGTATGAATGTGGATAAAGCAAAGGAGGTAGGTATGTCAGAATCATGGTAAATGTAGGTCCATAATCTCTACCTACCCCTCTGGGAGACAGGCATCACATGTATATATATATATATATGTATGTTATATACGATAGTAGTTGACTAATTTACTATCATATAATATTGTAATTGTCTTTTCCTAATTTATTAATTAGTGTATCGTTGTAACAACTAAATTGTACCCGGGTGAAGCCAGGCCGGGTCACTGGTTATAATACGTAATCAAAAATTTAAATCCTGTTCAGTTTTAAATAAAATTAAAAAATCATTATTTTTACTGTAATAAGTATGAATAATGCTAAAATTGAAAACGTGTATTATTTTCTTCGCGAAACTTCATGAAAGAGAAAGTGAAAAGCTCTACTCTGCCTATTCAAGATTTTTTTCCTCAGAAGAAAAAACACCACGTCAATAGCAATAGGGCCTACGCACTCTATTTTGTGCTGATATTTTTATTTGTAACAATGAAATATGTTTCCATCAGTGCTACCTAAAAACTTGAATATTTCAATAGGCAATGTTAAATTTACAAACAGCATAACAAAAACACTAGTTAAAACAATATTTTAACTGTGAACAATTTTTTATTACTCGTCAACACATCAATACTGTCACCATTTCTAATTTGTATTGAATACAAAATAAATATTATCTGTAATGGCTGCCGAGCATGTACTCACTGCTAACACGTGTTTATTATGAGCTGATATTCCACTTGATGTGTAAATTTCTTATAGTTTTGCGTATAATTCTGTTGCATAAGTAACATGTTTCAATGTTTTGTAAAATGAGAACAAGTTGTGTATCGGATTGAGATGATCGTTAAAGTATACATTATGTAATTACAATTTCCTGCGACAAGACCAACGGTCACCACTTCGACCAAAACCAAAAAGAATAAGAAACAGCAAGCTTTTCACTTTGGATAGAGAATCATTTAACAGGAATCATAGGAACAGGGAGAAAGAAACCCATATTAAGTGGGGGGGGGGGGGAAANCAAAATAAATATGAATATGAGAAAATATCGGTTGTGGAGTTGTATCAATATTGTCGTCAACTACACAAAAAAGTCGATAACAATTATAAACCTGTCGTAGTTTCCACCCGTCCGCTAGATGTCGCTTGTGTACTTGGTTTTGTGTGTTATTGTGGGAATGGCATTTCTATTATCTCCCTCCCTTTTCTGCGTTTCAAAACACCTGAAGAAACCATGAATGGACTATACACAAGAAGATATACGGTAATGCTATGCTAATTCACGTATGTACTGCTGTGTGTGGAAAAGCTTTTTGCTTACGTTCGGTTTAATTTATTTCAGTGTTAAGGTAAATTTAGGTTACTATTATACAATGCAAACAATAGAATTGGTGTAGTGCAGCACAAGTAAAAACAATTTTTAACTTATTCCAGTTTACAGTATCTAAGAAGTAAATATAGTAATGCAACTATTGACAAGACAAGACGTATAATGTAACCCACCCAGGTCTCATGGGTCGTACATGCCCTACGCATGGACACGCTCACTCTGAAAATGGTCTTTGTTCCTGGTTTTTCTTAAATTTTTTTTGTATTATCGGTGAACATACTGCTTGAGACCCCAAGAATAATTTTAAAGTTATCTTAATAGGTTAAAAAAAATAATTTCCTATGTATAAAAATCTTATTTCCGCACGGGAAAAGTAAACTCTGGACTCAAATCTTGCGCTATGTTTGGCCTATGTATAAGAGCCGCAGTTCAGTTTTTTGTTAATTGTAACTCGCTCAGTGGTTTATGCACAACTGGGGTATCATTTTGCTCAGAATGTCTCTCTATTAAGAAATATATATATTTTATCAATAAAATGACTAATTTTTCCATCAGAAATTTACCAACATGACTTAGTGCAAGAGGTCTGTGAGTACTTTAAAATTGAGCTCAAACTGAATACCTGTCTGCAGCTTGAGCTCGGTGGAAAATATTTTTCATGCTCAAAAACTAAAGCTTCTATATCAATATCAGGTCATTCAAGTGAAACTGTTTTTAACTGTTAACGAAAGAAAACAGCACATTTATTAATGAAACACAAATATTTAAAAGGTAGGCATGTTCCAGTAAAAGGATTTCTCAGAAACATAGATGTGAATGCTGATTGACAGCAAAATTAGCTGAAAACAGCTGCAAATCCACTTAAGATACGATGTCTGATGGGTCAGTTTGTTAAATGTTTGCTAGAAAATAAGACTTTGTTCCTGCACATAATGATTTTTTAAAAGGTTGACACGTGACAACTGGTTGGAAATTGCAGTGATGTCACCAGCAGAAAAAGGTTTCTTTGGTGCCAGACAGACTCACTGAGGGGGAGTTTCAATGATCTGTCGCCTAGCGGTAACCCTGCTGCGGTATAGGGTATGGCGTGTAGCCCTTCAACATGGCACAAAGTCGGGTGGGGCGATGACTGCTCTACGCACAGTAGGCGTTGACAAGGGCACACTGTTGCCTGCAGAGGGCTTCACCCGGGGTAGATCCTGGCTATGCGGCTGCAACAGAGGCCCTGTTCTGGGGCACGGTGGTGCTGCTGACTGGGTTGGTCAGCTCCGGTGGCGGGCTGCTGGACGTTGCAGGCCGGAAATATGGGCAGGCACACCCAAGGGTACTGGAAGTCCCAATCGTAGACGGACTACAAGTGGGTGAGGATCTCCATCGATCTTCTGGGGTAGCTGGAAAAGGGAGCTAGGGGGAACTGGGAGGTGAGTTCTCACCAGTTGTCTGGCGGCTTGAGCTCGATCCCGTGGGGAGGGGCTGCTGAGGGCAGACAGCAATTGGTTGCAGAGCAATTGACTAGGTTTAGAACAGTATCTGCCCTCTTAGCTCTCCACCTTGCACCGCTTCTATGGGTGAAGAGCATACGGGAAGGTACTACGGTCTACTACACGAAGGAGGAGTAAGCGACGAGTTCCCTGGATTGAAGTGTAACCAGAAGGGATTAGGCCACTCACAATCAGTCCTGTCACTCCAACCGGCGTGGTTTAACATGGTGGATGGAGTGGGTTAGCTGATCTGGATGTCTAGCCGCTTCGTCGCATGTGTTCCTAGTGGTTGTGGCTCTACCTTACAATGATCCAAGAACCGGAGTACTTGGTTCAAGGTATGGGTGGCTGTCGACTGGGTTATGTTGAGCGACGCACGTGCATCCGATTAAGGGTAGCCCTTCTCCTTTCTGAGATTGACGTCTAAGAGGTCTGAAGTCACAATCACCCTAGAATAAGCACACAGAGTTAGGTAAGAATAAGTGTTTATTCCCCAGATAAATAGACACGGTGGCCCATACTATCTCCTAAATATCACTTTTATTGAAACTGGCAGAAGTAGACTACGTTAAACCAGGTGAAAGGGACCTGGGACAAAACTAAACAAGAGCAGAAAACAAGCTAGGCAGCTATGATAACTACTGACCCTAACTAATCTACACTGTTGTTTAGAAGGGATTCTGGGTTCACTACCAAAGTGGTAGTGAGTGTAAGGGAGTGAAAACTTCTTTGGGGGTCGCTGGGCGCAGGTCTAGAAGACTTCTGGAAGGCTGACTGATCTCTCGTGAGGAAAGAGGTAGGCAGAGAGCTCCAGTACATAAGGGGTGGAGCAAGCTGCTGAGTATACAACTGACGTTCTGGGGTTGCGTGCCGGCGTATAGTCTGCCAGTGTGGAGTCCTTTGGCTCCATTCGGCTGGCCGGGTGTCTTCGGACGCGAGTTTCTCCCTTAGAAACGTGGCCACATTCTCTCGGGGGAGGCTGGAATGGAAGGGGTGGTTTTCCTTGTGTGCAGGTTGCGTCTCTGCCACCCGCTTAGGGACATTGCCGGGCTTCTTTGCCGGCTTCTGCGGGGGTGGTTACAAGGCACGTGATGTCTGACATAATGGCATAGATGGCTTTGACTGACATGTCCTTGGGTGCCCCTTGCCTAGGGTGTGCTGGTTGACTCTAGAAGAAAGTTGTCCTGGGTTCAAACCCCGCTTGTGGTGACGTCATGTCACGTCACATGCAGATGAGGCGAAGTCTTAAATAAATATTATGCCAGTACGCGTCAATGTTATGGTTAAAATATTTCTCAGAACTACATAGATGAACGCAGATTCCCATTAAAATTAGCGTAAAAATCTGGTATTGAATTGGCATAAGATGCTTTCAAGTGAGTGGTATTGATGGTGAGTTATCCAGCATCTGTTCGTTTAGCTCGAGAATTAGTCTGACAATAGCTTGTAAAACAACATCGACCATGCGCCATACGACAAATGGCTGATACCTGACACGACATTCAATGAACGCGATGAAGTACCTGCATATATAAATTAATATATTGATGCCTCATAGGATAGTTGTTATTGAACCAACAAATCAGTAACATTTTGGCAGGAGTAAAGTGTATGAAGTCATGTATGCTTGAAGACAATGTGAAATTGAGTACGTCCTGTACGACTACATGCGTACCTTCAACTACTGCCCCAAAAATTACAGGGAAAACAATGCTGTTACTGTGCCAAGTCCTTCAGTAAAAGTTGCAGTGTGCGGCGACATGAGAAGAGTGACCGTTTGAAGAACCCATCTCATACTTTTCTTAGTTGCTATAAACGTTCCAGATAGTTCATTCGAAGTAATAACTTAAATAAACACATCAAGGCTGATGAATGTAGTGTTTTATCGCCCACTGAGAAACAGCATGNATTCGAAGTAATAACTTAAATAAACACATCAAGGCTGATGAATGTAGTGTTTTATCGCCCACTGAGAAACAGCATGCGAGGACTTCGTTACCCACTGTTAATACACTACATAGAATGTTCGCGGACGACGAGGGAACTCGCACGATGAAGCATTACGACAATGACCGCATGCAGTTTATGCAAGGTGATACAATGAAGGATCACATCAAGATCTGCAAGGGTTCGTCTACTGGGAGCCAGTAAGTGATGTCGCCAATATCTCCTACAACATCAAAGAGTACTGTTTCTGCAGACAATTATGATGAGACAGTTAATGCTAATGAAAGAATTAGAGACCTAGGAGGCATGATTGAGTCGGTATGTGTGGAATGTACACTTGCAAGGCGTTCGCGTGAAGTCGAACTTCAAAATAAACGGTTGTCAGCTCTAAATACTGATGATGTCCATGTTTCTCCCACAAAGAAAAGTAAACTTGATATTGAGGATGAAACAGGGGGTGAAGGCGACCATTAAGACAGTATTGATGATAATGACTACGGTGACAGTGTTGATGAAGTATCTGACGAGAAGGATGATGATTCCCTCAACGTTCCCACACATTTCACCAATGAGTTTCCTTCGACAAGTGATTCAAAGAAGGCGTCAAGAACGCTTGGGAATCTCTCCTGCATTATTGAGATATCTTCAAATTATCAATGAACTGAAGGATTGGGGTTACATCAGATGAGACTGTTGGCATGATCTGCAAGCATCCGAGAAATGTAAAGATTGAATGTACAAAATAATTAGAAAGATAGAATGTATATACTAAGTAATAAATTAAATTTATACATACATATTAATGTGTTTTTAATTTCTTATACAGTCCCTTCTGCTTCTCTAAAAGACTTATCAATTCAGTGGTGTAAACAATCGATTGTGTGAGTCTGTGTTAGATAACATTTATGTGAGCATGTGCAGGAGGAGGGCTATGGTTTCATCTGAAGTATTGTCTCTTACTCGGGTAGTTAAAAATGAATGAGTTCTATATGGCAAACAAATGAAATGAGGGGAATATTTTTGAGGAATGTTTCGCCACTAGTTGGTTGGCCTGGTCAGTTGGCTTGGTAAGTTAGTACAACCCTTTGGTATGGTCAGCTGTGGTAAAAATGTTTTGCAAAAATTTTGCGAAGATTTTGTGTTAAGGGGTTAGATGAGACTCTTATTAGAGACTTTTTTTTAGAGATTGCCCATCATTGTTTGGAGAGGTGGGTGGTATGGCAGGTTGGTCTTGTCGGTTCTAGCCAATTTTGCAGGAGCTAGTCTTGTGCTCAGTCAATCTCGCCAGGAACCAGTCTTGGGTAGAGTTAAATCTTGGGTGGGTTCAGTAGTTGGCTAGTATGGTTAGTTGGTAGTATGGATCCTTGTTGTAGTAATTGACAATTGTATGGACTGCGATTATTCTAGAGGTTTTGAGTTCAATGTCAACAACCAACATGGTGGCTAAATCGACGCTCCTCTGATGGCGAAATTGATCATTAATACACTAGCATCACCTAAGTGATGAAAAAGTAAACAAATGACAAACAAAAAAATGAATATGGTGATATAAAACACTGTTGGGAGACAAAGCAAACGCAAGTAATCAACCAATCAGAAACATTGGTGAGGGTCAGTCGTCTGCTTGACATGGTGCTGAGGAAACCTTCGGAAATTTAAGTTTTTTTATAAATTTGTAAAAATTACTTTTGTAATTTATTAATAAATTTTATATTGTTTTTGATTTTAAGCTTATTCAAGGTTATGAACACAGTCAAGGTCAATGTCACTTGGATTCAATATGGTGGTTGGGTGATATAACATTGTGGCTGGTCGGCTCCAGTCCCCCATCCCCTCTGGAAAAACATTCAAAATTTAAATTTGTTCAATAAATTTTTTTTAATAGAATTTTTATAAATTTGAAATAATTTTTAGCAGTTTTTAAATTTTTTTGGTAATTTTTAAAACAATTTTGCAAATTTTTTGGGTTCACGGTCATTAAAGTCAAAGGTCAAGGTCATGAACATCCAACATGGGGTTCGTTGTCAGTAAATTTATATGCTAGCCGACTTTTATGAATTTAATTTTTTACCATTTTTACTCAAGTATTTATTATAAGGTCTCTGGGGTCTAGGTCATTGGCATCCAACATGGTGGTCAGAATCATCAATGTAATTTTTTCAAATTTGTTGGGATTTTTTAGAATTTTTTGGTTTCAAGGTCATCAACATCTAACATGGTGTACGATATGGACACTGGTCAACGTGGCGAGGGCCGGTCATGTTGGGAGCTTAGTCGAACCACCTGACATCGAACCCCGGACCTCCTACATGTACATCTTTAAATTATTATTTTTTTCTTGGGATTTTATAATTTTTTCTCGAGTTTTTTGATTTCAAGGTCATGGGCACAGGGTTAAGATGACGGTTGGGTGACGTCACAACATGATGGCCGGCCGGTGCCAGGTGCCAGTTTTGTCCCATTTAAAATACATTGCCCAGACGCAGCTTTGATATCCTACTTACGTGAGTAAGCCTTATTGTCTCATTTCTTCCACGAGTCGATTTTGCTGGGTTATGGTGTTGCCTCAATGATGTCCCAAAGATTGCAGGGAACTAAATACGCCTTCACTGCGAATTTCCATCTTGAGAAATTCTTTCTTTTGACCAGTTTCTCCACAATCAGCAGTGCCGAATCTGTTGCACTCATCTTTGCGGCAAGTGGTAGCATTTTACATTAACTGAGCACACTTTGCATACTTCATGAACTGAAAAGACAATTTTTCCAAATCCACAAACCACTTCCTTAGACACAAAATTATCCATNCTTTGCATACTTCATGAACTGAAAAGACAATTTTTCCAAATCCACAAACCACTTCCTTAGACACAAAATTATCCATTTACCGTGATTGGGCCCATGACCCTTGTTAAGCATAAAAGAGAAACATGATGTAAATGAATAATTATAACATATTTCTCGAATGCATTTTCACAGCCTCAACATGACGAAAACTCCACTTCAATCACTGGTACCAACCTGACAATGTCTCTTTTNCGAATGCATTTTCACAGCCTCAACATGACGAAAACTCCACTTCAATCACTGGTACCAACCTGACAATGTCTCTTTTTCTCTACAACTCACATTAAATCATAGTTTCACAATTTCTTTTCTCTAAGTAAACATAAGATACACTAAATAANCTTTTCTCTACAACTCACATTAAATCATAGTTTCACAATTTCTTTTCTCTAAGTAAACATAAGATACACTAAATAATTATGAAAATACCTACGACAAAAAAAAAAAATTACAGGAGATATAATGTATATATTCAACAAAAACTAAAAAAGTACAAATTTGAGTACACTCGCCTAACACAGACATCGTGCCTTGGCCATGGCTGCTCCAGAATACCCAACACAGCAGCCAGAAGGAGTTGCCAATAACACCCTCCCAACCATTACTGTATACCAAAACCCTACACTTTAAAATAACAAAATACATATGCACAAAACCCTTGTAAAAATAATTATCATTGGTTACTGTCTTTCTCAATTAGCAGCGACGTCTTGAACTGAAATTATTCCTGGCTCTAAGGGGTCGAGGAGTATGGACTTGTGACATCACGCCATCAGCATAATAGCTGTGTCTGAGACACTGGCCATGTCCTTATAGACAGTCTGCTGCATGTCAACATCCAAACAATGTTACACACAACAAAATTATTTACTCACAACTCTGGCCACCTGCATCAACTTTTGCATCCAGCACTACCAACATTTAAAAGGATTAAACGTGCAAACCACATTCAGAATGCGTGTGTAAAATTTCTAACACACATTACATGTGCATAATAAATGTGATCTACAGTATTGTTATACTCATCTGTAAAAAGCATGACAGTATTGGTGTAACCTAAACTTTGCTACATTTGACTGTGCTATATTATTTGTAAGTTTTTTATGTATAAGGGTAAAATATTGTATATTGTTAAGAGATGTTNTACATTTGACTGTGCTATATTATTTGTAAGTTTTTTATGTATAAGGGTAAAATATTGTATATTGTTAAGAGATGTTACCAACAAAAACATATTTGACCCCCAAAACTAAAATTGTAATTGAAAACTAAACAAAAACAAAGAAAAGGGAACTAATGAGCATAACATACAAAAGTAATATAATACAAAAAATATATTTACACTGTAAGGTACATACACATTTTACATATTACATTTAAGGTACATAGTTTACATANCATTTTACATATTACATTTAAGGTACATAGTTTACATACAAAAACTTATAAGTCGTAAAAATATAATAATTGTCCATCGCAACCAGAGTAACTGGTCATTCTCCAACATTCTCACTGGTAGGCTGATCTCCACCATCAGACCGGCCTGCAAAGACAAACGTGAAAACAGTACTTTCAGTTATGCGTAATACATACAGAAAGAGAACAAATTCATTAAGAGATTTTTTCTAATATACAACTTTTATTCAGATATCCATAATGCTTGCTGCCTTTAAACTAGGAACACTTTTCACAGACCTAAAATAAACGACAGCAGAACCCTGTTTATCCAAAATGATTGGGACCAAACGTCATTCTGATATATTCTGTACCATATAAGAAGGCCGCTTTTTGACAGCTTGACGAATGTAGCGCCACTGTTTACATCTGACTACGTATCCTTCCGCCATCAGCTGGTCCGTCACGCCGGGGCTGTATTTTTTATCAACACACTGTCAGCTAATCCACTTCTCATTGTACTGTAATGCTAAACAAATTTTAAGATATTTTAAGACTGACATCTGTCAAAAAATATAAGTAGGTTATAAAGTTAAAAATATAAAATGTTGCAAATAATTAGATATTTGATAACTCTTTTTTAATTTGTCCGAGATAGTGAATTTGGGTTAAAATTTGCGAGACGGTCTGTTGTATCTATTATTACACTTTGGACGTTATAGCTAATATATTCGAGTTGGAAATATGTGACGTGGAATAACGTTAGAATTGCTTAAAAACTATTCACGCGTGTGTCACTTTCTACGGAAACAAGGAGATTGGTTTCTAGAGAACAATATGGCGTATAATTTACGTAGACGAACGATTACCGGCCGAATATAAATGACTTGTACTCNAACAATATGGCGTATAATTTACGTAGACGAACGATTACCGGCCGAATATAAATGACTTGTACTCCAAATAGTTGTAGATGAAATATATGTTACTTTAAAAATTATGCAGAGCTCGTGGAAAAATATAACTATTGGCATATGTTTGTAAATTCGTTATATATCGCGCAAGAAAGCGGTTCATTTCTGGCTGGTAATAGCTCGCAGAATATCCGATAGATAGCGCGCAGCACGTCACTGCGAAGTTTTGAGTAACTCTCTTTATGGTCAAGAGATAGAGTATTTTTTAAAGTTGATAATTCTTATGTTACGGGCTGGAAATAGATTTAAAATTCGTGTCGTTTCGTCAAATTATTAGAAAAAATAATTAAACAATATTATGCAATATTTCTGTATGCCTTTGGAATTAATATCATGGACGTGTTGAAAGCAAGGTTTGAGATGGATGATACGACGTGAAAAAGCTTTCTGAAGTTGGCACAACTTCAGAAAACTTTTCCACGTCGTATCGTTCTATTGTACATTTCATTTTGATCACCTAATCATAACTACATTATCACGAAGTTTAGTTTTTAACACTAACAACCATTGTTTTGTGACCTCGTAAAATAAAATGTATTAATAAATCTACGAACTCTTTCTTATCCGCGTATTTTCTGCTTTTCTGATGTGCATCGGCAGTGCACTCAGAATAGCCAACGTAATTTTAACTTTTGTTCGTTCGTGCATCAGCTGATACAGGATTTTGTAAATGGCGCTTTGTTTGTTTCGTATACGTTAAGTTGCCACTCACTGACTGTCAGAAAGTGGCCTTCTTATACGGTATGGACTATAAATGAAAATCTTTACAATTTGGAAATTTTACAGAGAAAAGAGTATATAACATTGTCACACAAATTACTGTAGATATGTATTTATATGATTTAGTATTCATTGTAATGAAATTTTCTGCAATGTTATTGACACGTAAACCAAAAGTGAAAAGCTACTAATTGAAATAATCTCAAATTGGGAATGTAGGTGTGATGTTAGTTTCATAAGAGAAAGTAAAGATTACATTTCTGTACATCAGTCGGAACCTGAAAGTGAAGCAGATACAGACATTAATTAATTGGATTTTCATACATTTTCATGATTTCAATTCAATAATGTTAAGACGAATATGTGCATGTTAAGAGCATTTTAAGGTAAAAGTCGGGAACCTCATTTTTTAACCTATTTAGAATATGCTCAACTAGATTAGTCATGTTCCCAAGCAGAATTTTTTAGTTTTAACCTTATAATATGCATAAACAAATTGGTCAGCAAAATTGCACTATAATTACAATATATTATAACCTTATGTCCATGTACTATCTCTCATAATCCTTAACGTGTATTTTAAGTTCTGGTGGTATCTACATTTGTTTTATATTGTTGTAATGTATTTGCCACTGTTCTGTGTTTATTCTCAAAATTTGTATTAAATTTGTTGTAATCTATGGTTTCTTCCCAACAAGTGACAATGGAGCCAGTTGTTTCCTCGAGGGGTTCGCCTGTTGATTATAGCTTGTGCATATTCTGCCAAACCCGTAAAAACAAAATTCCCATTAGTACAGCAAGTGATCATGGACTTAATATAGTAAAAGCTGCTGCATGTACAAGAAGGAAGTTAAGGGACTCTAAGAATATACATGAGATTGACCATCTTGAAAATGTGTTAAATCCTGGTGCACCTAGAACACTTGCGTGGCACAAGTTGTGCTATGCTCACTTCATGGACAAGAGTAAAATTGAACGTTTACAGGTAACTCAGGCACAGTATTTGAAGGGGGAAGCAAGTTGCAGTAGCATTCATGTTGAAGTTGGCGACAGACCTTCAATGTGAAAAGGGGTGCAACCTGTTGCAGCATGCATTTTCTTCCAAATCACTGATAGTAAGCAATGCCTGAGCTCAGTGATGGCAAAATAAATGAGTGATTGAATTCTCCTGGCTTCTCATCTTGACTACAAAGTTGGCATTTGCTTGGCTTGGATACCTCATAGCAGCAGAAGTCAAATATCATCTCAACTGTCTAAGAACATTCACCAGATCAACCTCAAAAACAAAGCAAGTATCATCCGACACAGATTGCTTTGATATGGCTATGTAAGGAGGAAGCTATATCAAGCTGCTGACAAAAGTGACGTAATTTTTATTGAGGATGTCTGGGAAAGGTATAAGGAGCTGGCTGGGGAATCATCTACCAGAGTACAACAGTCCTACTTTAGTAGAAGCACAACATTCAAGGAAAAGTTGCAGTCATAAGACGATATATGGCTGGATCTGGATTAGCTGAGGTGTGGTTGGAAAGTGGACTATTGGGGCAAGGTGCAGTTGAACTTTTTCTCACAAGAAAGGCATACAAGAGCATGAGAGCTCGCATTACAGGCCTTATGAAGAATTCTTGTGCCAGCCTTTCTCTCATATCTTGCTGAAGCAGATAACCAGTGCGTTTATAACATCACCTGGAACCTCAGTTTCGGAAACCCAACTTTCCAAACTAAGATTTTAGTGAAGTTTTTATACTGTCATATGAACTTGTTTTTCATATGTTATTATACTAGTATTAAAACAATGGAATAAAAATAAATCCTTTTTGTTATGGTGATATGTAAAGGAAATACATTTTACAGAAAATCATAAATATGACATAGTTATTTAAAGTTGCATACATTACTTGATAAAAACATAATTTAAAAAATGGTATTTCATAACTTTTTTTTATGATGGAACATATTTATTGTGTATTAGTTATTTTCGTACCTACAGCAAAATTATTTAAACACTCTGCATTTACACACATTATTTTTAAACAATTGAACATTTTTTTTTTACACTGCAACATATTCTAATTGTACATTTCATACCATATTTACAAACGAAACCGAAGTTTCGTTGTTNTAAACACTCTGCATTTACACACATTATTTTTAAACAATTGAACATTTTTTTTTACACTGCAACATATTCTAATTGTACATTTCATACCATATTTACAAACGAAACCGAAGTTTCGTTGTTTATACAGCGCACGAAACCGGAGATTCAACACGAAACTTGAATTACAAACTTCGGTTTCAGGTGTTTGTATAAACATACTGAATGACTACCAAATGGAGCTTTCCACATTAATCAATGATGAAGCACATGAACTAATTCCAAAACTGGTATCGCTTCTTATGCAGGAAAGGGTTTGTAAGTTTCTGGCTGATTTTTTTGAAGGTAAATCTGAGGATGTGAACTTCATCTTCTGGTGACAGTATATGAACATGGTGTCAATACTATTGTGGTTCACTCGAGCCCAGCGCGATGGTAATTTGGATCTCTATCTTCAGTCTTTCTCTCAGATGTTGCCATACTTCAAGCGGTATGACCACCTTAACTATGCAAGATGGGGTGCAATATATGTAGTTAACAGACACTAACTTCCAGATGCAGTGGCATCACAGTTTCTAAAGCGCAATTTTTAAGGGATCTTCTCAAAAATTCAACAAAGTCGATCCTGACAAAGCTATGGAGTGGATAAATGGCACTGGAACGAAAGGCGGTGGAATCAATGGCATCACCAAGACAACATCAGCACTGTGCAGATGGACATTGTCGTATAACCTGAGGTCTTCCATAGCAACTAGCACACATGCATGTACAATCTTCGTCTTGGGAATATCTACCTCCACAATAAAGCAACCAAGTCATGACAAAAATGTGTCGATAGTGAGAGTGCCTTGGTATCAACCTTCCAAGGCCTCAAAGTGTTTTCTACTCTTACACACCCAGAGTTATTGCAACAACAGATCTGGCAACAGATTCAATCCAAAACTTACTACTTCATGCCACACGACAAGCCGCACGTTTCATTCCGTGCAATTCTCAAGAGGAATAAAGCACCAACATTTGCCTTTTATATGAGGTGGGTGAAGCTACCAAGGACAAAGGCACGAAGGCTAACAGAAATGTCCAACGTCTAATTACTTACTATGAAGCTGGTCAACCAGTTGACTTGCCATATGTTCTAAAACATGAACTTCTTCCGGTTCCTTTGTTCCTTATGCAAATGAATAGTACACTTCGTACTGTGAACAAATCAGTGCTGGCAGATGTGATAACGTAGGAATTAACTGTCCTGAAACTTCATCTTGTCTAATCATTGATGGACAAGCACTTGTGGTAGCCCTGGGAAAGCCTGACAATGTATTAAACTTTGGAGATATGGCTGACATGTATGTTATGACAGTGCTGAAAGCTGGTTACAGGTATCAACGGATAAATGTTGTGTTCGACAGGTACAGAGAAGACTCTTATCTTGCACTAGCCGAAAATAAAGCAGATCTGGCAAATTATTTTTGTCCAATGAGTTGTGTTCATAAGCAC
Organism: Clitarchus hookeri; assembly: GCA_002778355.1. Classification (NCBI taxonomy): domain Eukaryota; kingdom Metazoa; phylum Arthropoda; class Insecta; order Phasmatodea; family Phasmatidae; genus Clitarchus; species Clitarchus hookeri. The sequence goes on along the minus strand of NQII01003232.1, from coordinate 13,237 downwards.
CAGAGGACAAGGAAATTGTAGTTGCAGGAGGGTTCAGGGACGTACTTGAGGTTAGATCATCTAGAGGAACCACTGATGTAAATGCGCTGAAATCAACACATGAAGAAACCGATACGAGGCTCGTGTTGCATGCTGTGCAGAGCCAGATTAGGACAGTGGCTGTGTCATCACTGGACACCAATGTTCTCCTGCTTTTGGTTTCCCACTTCAAGCATGCACAGGGTGACAATCTTTGGATAATGTCAGGTACATCAAAGAGACGGCATTACATACCAATAAATGCTGTTTTTGAGAATTTACCATGTGATCTGTTTGCAACATTGCTATCATTTCATACTGGGTGTGACACCACCTCCTACTTTTTCCATCACACCAAACACTCATTTTGGAAGGTTTTCAAAGAACACCACGAACTGCTGCAAAACCTAGGCATTTACACTCGCAGAGGAGAGACTCAAATCCCAATTTGGGGGATATATAATTTGCACACAACAGACTCTTGTTGATTCAGCAAGACATACCTTGTTCTCAAAGACAGGTAAACCAGAAGCAATGCCTCCGACAAGTGATGGATGCTCTTCGTTTCCATTTGATGAGTGCACACTATCACGAAATGGAATGGAAATGTGGCGATTTAGGAATACAGCCTATTTTTATGTCACTAAGGGCTATCCCTGAAAGCTGCCTGGAGATTATTTCATGTGCATGCCAGAAGTGGTGCGAGAGTCAATGCTACAAATCTCGCAAATCAGAACTCGGGTGCACGTCAATGTGTGCTTGCGAGCAACGGAGACATGATAAGGTTCATACACCTGGTATGAATTTTATATAGCTTAGCCAAGCAGACTGAAATTTTCCATAGTGTATCACTGACTCAGCTTCATTATTCTTAAACATTATCTTAGTAATGTTACTTCCCATTTTATTTGTTGTCAACTATTAATAGGCCTCCATATGAATCTAACCATTAAACAGACACTACGGATATATGATCAGTGTTGTAAACTCATTCTGAGATGACATATGAATGACAAATAATTATAATGCCCATGTATATACATCACATGGAAGTATTTGCTTGGTAACATTGAACAGAAGCGACACTTTGTCTGTGATTTTGTTTTTGCTTATTAGAGAGTCATACTCTCAGAATTCGGCTTGGGAACAGGGTTGATCGCATTCGACATACCCTAATTATGTTAAAAAAATAATGTTCCCGACTTTTACCCCCAAATGCACCTATACGCTTACAGAGAGCCTTTCATTGAAAATCCGTCTAGTCTATGGGTGGAAAATGATTATATGGATATGCATAAAATGTGATGTGCAAGAGTTTCAAAAATTCCCTGCGACAATATTTTTTTTGTATTCTTATTTTGTGAATGTAAAGTATCAAAAGTGAACATTTATAATTTACGATTTTTATTAATTATTCAAGAATCTGATTAAACACTGCAAAAAAGTTAAGTCAAATTAAATAATAAACCTATCAAAAATGTAATTTCATATTTAATAAATTTACAATTATATAACCAAATGTTTTTGTAGAGACACTAAACTAACAAATTATACCAGTACAATGAATGTAATATACATTTTAATATTGTAACATGAGGTATATTTTTATATTGTAACATGGGGCAAATGTAAAGGGGCTGATACATGGAGTGTCAGGAGGGGAATATACCTGACCAAATAAAATAAAAAATAAATCTTTAACGACCAGTTCCTGAAAACAAAAACCAATAAAACAAAAGAAAAGCCAACACCACGTACTTAATTTTAAAAAAAAAAATAGGGTCAGCACGAAACCAGACTACAACTGGGTACACACACTTTTCACCTGTGTTAAAAAAAAAAAAGAACACCACACGACATATTAACAATCAGTATTTATTAAAAAGAGAAACGAAAGCAATCTAATCTCAAAAAGGAACAATCATCACCTTTACATAAACTTAGATAAACTCTGAATAACAATTAACAATAAAAATTAAAAAGTTACAATTTAAATTTAGTTTGGACAAGTAACAGTTTCTTTTTGTTTATCACTTTGATTAAATTTTTGATTTCTGGTAATGTTTTCAAGATTCACAATAAACCAAAGAAATACACTAGTTCTTCAAAATTCTGTAGCTGGTATTAACACATCTCCACAATAGATATTTTACAAAAATCAATGAAACCTGATTAAATAATTAAATAGACTCGCAGTGCTCCTTAATAGAGCTGATTGATTCCTGGATTTACAAAAAAAATAAGAATGGGAAATAACTACAAGACTCCAATTATTTATACGAGATCTTTGCATCAGAGGTTACATCAGTTCAATCACCTGATAAAACATCAACATCAAAATTTCTCATTGAATGCCATTTCTCATTGAAGGCCAACAGTAATTAGCTTCTCTCAAGAACTGCTCAATTCATTAAAAAATGTAGGCCTGAATTATTGAAAAGAAAAGAGAAGAAAATAAAACGTAAAAATATGGGAGTCAGAACATTAATAAAACACAAACGCAATCCACGAGTGGTATGCAGCAACAACAAATTTAATCAATGTCTAATACCAACATTAAAACCAAAGCCAAAAACAAAATTAATAACTACAAAGGCAAAAACAAAATTAATAACTACAATTTTATTATAGTATACATTTATCTGCTAACTGTGACTGTAATAACATATTGAACCTTCACAGCTTATTCCTTACAGAAAAATCAACCATACTGAAGTAACGACAAATTACAACTTAAAATTTTATTACCTATGAACTTGGGACTAGGTACTAGCGTCTTTGGCGGCCATTTGTCAACAAATAACTCTTTCGGCTTATCTTCCTCGACTACTCATAGAGCTATATCATGAACTACTATTAAAACAATTGGGGCCATTTTTCCTGTGATCAGGAAAAAATGGCCCATTCAATCAAAAGAAAAAATTAAATCAATATTTATCCCATCTTGTAGAACTTGGGCGGTCTCCTCTGGACCGCTACGCCGTCCATCATTTCAGCCTGCCAGATCACAACCAACAACTCCTGATACATACTGCATCGCGTGACTCTCCCCACACAATGCGACTTCAGCCAATCAGAACGCGCCACGTGCCCTTAGCAACACCGGAAGGCATGCACTCTACTCTACTTCACCTCCCCCTTCCTGTCAGCAGCCTATCCTCATTCCGCTCCTTTCCCGTCAGTATCCACAAACGCATCGCAACCAAAGCAAACGTCCCCACCAGTTAAATTCCGGAAATAACAAAGCAAATAATCAAAACTTCAATAAACGAAAATTTAAAAGGAGAAGAATGAATGGCAGTGGCAGAAAGAAATGTGCGCCTTCAACCAGTAAGCAGAAAAATTAAGGAAAAAGAGTGCTTTTAACCTTCACTCGTACTGGCTACAAACATATGAAGCGCAGTGCTTCTTGATGAATCTTTCCAATATATTCCGAAAAGAACTGAAATATCTCCATACACTAAACAAACTTTCACGTCCCCATTGAAAATTTAATTAATTATTGAAATCATAACAAAGAAAATTAACGTGTTGTAACAAAAAAGAAACTTCTAAAGGATAATTAAATTTGAACAAAAAATAAAATTCTTAAATATACCAAAAAAATATAATTTTTGGATAGGCAATTTTTAGTTACGACTCATTTTCCAGCACGTAGCAATTTGTGAACCTCCACAAATTACTTTATATCCAATTACTAAGTTGAAAACAGCTATAGGTGCACATTATGACAACCAGTCAAAATGTTTTTTTTTTTTAAATTACACAGTTCTTTCATTACATATTGAACTATGAGGGCCATCAAATCCTTACGGTCCTCCCTAACCAATAGGCCAATCATCCAACTGTTCGCTCCTACGCAAAGATCTCTATGCAGTTTTCTGTAAAATCTTATTACATTATTTTTTTAACAAACTCATTGACTAAGACATTTCATTTTAACTGCTTTTACAAAACAAAGACCAAAGTTTCATCAAAAACTACCAAATTTTAAAACTAACATGTTTTCAAGTAACTACCACAGAATGCTTGACAGGTGGCCTCATTTTGTACCACCACTACTTTTATGTTTTCATCAGTATGGTAACAATGTCTCTTTTTATGAAGATCATACTCTGTGATTATATGGCTTCTATATAGCTTCTTTGCCAACAAAATTTTATCAAGTGACAAAACAGAATTAGGTGGATCAACTTGGCAACTTGTACGCAGGCCGTCTGGATGAATCTGCATCATCTGGGAGATCTCGCTTTTTCATACAGTAATGGACATAGCGGTAGACCAACAGGTTTTGGGGTCTCCAAGACTGCACACACCATGGTCAGTCGCTGCATTACGAGCCGCTCACCTTGGTCCCTCAACTATAACAACAATGGCCAAGCATCAGATACGACAAAAGACAATGATAACGCTACTACCCATTTCATCTTTTTGTCTAACAACCAAATGGAGTACATAAACATCAATCCTGAAAACTTTACATGTTAGCGACTAACATCATAGAACTTCTTGTTGTCTTAGAGAGAAACAGGGTGCCAAATGTTCTAAAAAAAAAACACAAGTTCTCTTTTTTGGTAGAAATTACACAGCAAACCATCCCATCATTTCAAAACTTATTCTGTCTGATACTAGTACTATTCCCCAAAATGCAGTAAAGAAAAAAACAACAATTCAGGCAATATGAAAGTTATTTATCTTCCTGGCTGGACAATCCACTAGCCGGCATAAGGACAGTTTTAACCTTTGAAGTGTCTTTATTTTTCACACACACAAACACCATTGTGAAGCAAGAGTCAATCTTCTTCCGAAGAACCTCGACTTTGACCGCCCGCCTCTCCAGGTTCAGCCATAAAATAGAAGACTGGAATGAGCCAAGCCAACCATGGTTCAAACTATTTGGTCTCAAGTTGTACTACTGTCCCATCAGAGCCATCTTCTTCCAACGAAGGAACCTGTATCTGGGGGTCGTCTAGTTGTCCACTCTAAGCAGCGTGGGAGTTCCGAGAAGCACGAGTACTCCAGCACTCAGGAAACATTCAGAACACCTCCCACAAAGGCTCCAGCACAGCAATCTCCAAGGATTACAACACCATGAGGAGCTGCAGGCGACCTCTTCAGCTGCAGGGTAGAGCGACCATTGCTCCCGACATCCTCACAGTTAAATAAAAGATAATCTTCTCTGTGTGACATAAATTGTCCTCTCTTTGCTACTCTCTTAACCTCAAACTTGGGGACCAGGACTTTTTTTTTTGTGTTTGTGTAGTGTAGTGCACCACAAAGGTGGTGCACTACACTACACAAACACAAAAAAAAAGTCTTTAACTTGCTACCTACCTTCAGAACTTTATGCTCGTTCGCAGACAGGCTGTAGATTCTCTCATTCATTTAATATATATTGTTGTTACCGCGACATACGCTCTCTCTGTACTGTAACATTCTTATTCGTAATAGAAGGCATGCATGAGTGTCCCTGGTTAGATACTTGAGACAAATAGAAAAAACTGACGTACTCCCAGCCTGTCTGCCGCTGCGTTCCGAGACTTTGAGGTAGGAATAGAGCCGGCTTTCCTTCATATAGCATGAATGTTAGGGGAATTATTCAGTCCGTCTTGTGGGTAATCGATAGATACGGTCCACTCCGTTTCCAGCTGGAACTGGCCATGTGCACATGCCTGGCGGCATGAGGTAGGGATGATGCTGTGATGGCGCGCTCGGGAGAGAGTTTGGGAACACTCCATGCAAACCTCTTTTGTTTTTTTTTACATTCGCTATACTGTGTGGGTACTCAATCGATACGACTTTTATTGCGGAGTTTAGGCTAATAGCGAGACACACATGTTTTTCAGACTAGCTTAGGATTATACATTTTTCCCATAGGTTCCCTCCTGGTCATCCGGTGTCAAGCAGTCCTTTGAGCGTTCCGTCAGACCGGCAATTGGAAACGTCCATTGTTTCGTTTTCTCTGCCTCTTCCACGAGCAAGATGGATTCTGGTTGTTCTTACTTTCCATCTTTCCCTTCTTTCACATCACCATCATCATCTCAGTCATCATTAGTTTCTTCTCCGTTGTGTAACGCACCTTCGATGCGACCACTTGCACTACAGTGCGGTTTCTGCAATAGACTGTTTGCTGACTGTGACTGCCCAAATGGTTTATGCCATGAACGCACATCCTCCCTTAACTCATTCAGGGAGGCACAGCAGCACATGTGCGATAAGTGCGGGAAGGTATTTGCTCGCACCGACAAACTTGCCAATTATCGTGCAACATGTACAGGACTAATCAGGCAGGATGCATCGACCAGCTGCAAGATCTGTAACAATAGTTTTGGACTCTCTACCAATGCCAGACATGAGTGCAGCTGCCGGGCGAACCCCGATGCCAAGATACTGGAATGCGGAAACTACGGCAGGCAGTTTACCTGCGCTTACAATCTGCATGCACACAGCGCTAAATGTGGTGGAACCACTGCCCCACCGCCAGCGAAAAGGGCTCGCATGGCTGCGTCATCTGCCTCCCAGACAGGACCATCCAATGCCCCACAACCCATACCAGCCCGAATTATTGCTGCCGAGGCCCGATCTCGCCGTAGGACTGTCATCATCTGTGCTGGCGAGTAACAGATATGGTTTTGTGGAGGTGGAGAGTGCGTTGCCGAGAATAACTTGAATCGGGCAATGGAAATTTGCAGCTACCAGGGGACCGTTTAATTCAATATTTTTCTAGAGTGTACATATGGCAAACCGGAGCCGTACGATGAGACGGACCATCGCGCCTTCAAGACAAAGAACGTGCCCCTCTTCAATGTTGGCGACATTGAAGATGCCGTGTCAGCCACCATTGCCAAGATATGCGAGGAGGAGGAGGAAGAGAACATGGGGAAGGGAAGTGGCTGGACCCTCACCTCCATGAAAAGGCTTCAGTTGCGTGTCAACAAGCTCAACCCACTGAAAGCTTCCTCCTACATCGTCCTGCCTGCGCAAATCGAAGCAAAAATGGCAATTATTAAATTACGAAACCGGGACCAGCAGTGCTTTAAATGGGCAATCCAGGCACGATATATAGATGTTGAGAATTCTGCGCGCGTTAACCATCAATATTTTGAACTGGAGACGCGTTTCAATTTTAGTAGGCTAGAGTTCCCCATCTCTCTGGGCCAAATATCAGCGTTCAAGAGGACCAATCCTGGGGTCAGCATCAATGTATATGCGCTCAACGAAAATAAAGTGGTTCCAATACACGTGTCCAAGGAAGAACTTGCCCAGCACTTCGACTTACTGCTTTTGATGACTGCGAACAACAACTCTCATTATTGTTATATTTCCGATTTCTCCCGCCTGGTACGCTCCCACGTGACTGGCTGTGAACACATCAATATTTGCAAACTCTATCTCAAGGGATATGATAATCGGCCACGAGTGACCGGACTTGCAGGTGCTGAGACGCTGGATGAGCACAGGAGGTACTGTAACGAACATGCTGCAGCCGGAGAAGAACGGTAAGTCTGACGCGTCCCGCGTCCCAAAGACAGTTTATTCGTCAGAAGACACGCTTTGGCGAAACGCACAGACGGTGTAAAACCCTACAATCCTAGGTTAGTTTAAAACCCTACAATCCTATGTCAGTGTAAAACCCTACAATCCTAGGTTATTAATAATGTAAAATAGTGATTCACCCATTGTGGGGTTAGGTTCTGTTAGGTGGGCACATATTAGTCTTGCGTTAATGCCCCTCATATATTCGTGTTCTGCATCATTAGTAGAGTAGAAATATATCATTTTCAGTGATTTTTTTTTTTTTACAGAAAAGCCCCTTACCATAACAAAAATGGGTCTATTTTAAGATGGAGAGCTTTTGTTATTCTTTCTATGTAGTGGCTTTACTATTGTGAACTTCAGCCGCTCTGGAAATGTACCAGTTTCAAATGAACAATTAAATATGTGTTTAAGTGGAGCAGAGACCAAATCTATACAATTATGCTATTTATCTCATCAAATCCTGATGATGCTTTTGGTGTTAAAGATGAAACTATTTTACTAATTTCTATAAGATTAATGGAATTCATGCTAAAGTAAAGACTGTTACTTTTCTTGGGAAAAACATTATTTAACAACATTATGGGATCTCTATTTTTATGTTTTGCTAATGAATCAACCGCTGTCAAAAATAATTGTTAAAAATATTTGCTACTTCAGCTGGATTATGAATAGGTATATTATTTTGATTTAGTGTAATAGAAGAATTATTTACCTGTGACTTTCCCACATGGGATTTTATTATATTCCATGACAGAACTTTATTTGTTGATTTAGATTTCAAAGTGTTTTTGTTTGATCTTGAGAATAACTTTTCTTAATATCTTACAATAGTTTTTGTAGTAATCTACAATTTTGTTATTCCTAGATGTTCTTTGTAATAAATATAGCACTCTTTTTCTTTTACATAAGATTTTAATTCCTTTCGTCAACCAATTATTTTGATTACAGTCTTCCATGTAAACTAGTTTCATTGGAAAGTTTTTTTCTTCATAGATTTGGAAGGAATTAAGAGTGAAAATATCAAATTTATCATTTACATCTTGACAACTGTATACTTCATCCCAGCTTTCTTTTGATAAAAAGTTTTTAAATTGTAGTATATTTATATTCATCTTATATCGAACTCTTTTGTACTTGGTCTATCTCTTTTGTTTAAATTATTTATTTCAAGTGGGAGATTAAATAACCTGATTATTTGTGCATCATGATCAGATAAAGCGTTTCCAAAGGGCTTTATTGAGAAGTTAGGCAAGTTCTGTGCTTCGATAAAAAATATTGGCAATGGCATTTGCTGAATCTTTTTGAATTCTGGTAGGAAAATCAACAGCAGGGACTAAGTGTTAAAAGTTTGCATAGCTGTTTTTATTACAGCTATGCAATAAATAATCTACATTAAAGTCACCAGAATGGATTAACTCAACTTTAGGGTTACGATGCTTTGAAAGAATTAAATCCAGATTCTTTAAAAAGTTTGTAAAGTTTCCGGTTGATGATCTGTAGATAGATATGATAACAACCTTTTTTGTGCACAATTTTATAAGCACTAATGCACATTCTATATCTTTCTCAATACATATTTCTGATATGTTTATGGACTCAGGAGGGATATCATTTTTAATAAAAATACTAACACCACCTCCAGCAAATTTATTTCTACAATAGAAAGATGAAAATTTAAAACCTGGAATCAGTATTTGGTTATTTTGCTGGGGTTTTAGAAAGTGCTGTGTTAAATAGATAATATTGATATTAGTACTATTTTCATATGGATGTGTGAAAAGCCTCTACAAAATTGTCCATTTTACCAATAATAACCTGTACATTTTGATGCAGAATGGTGTTATTTACATACTTTACTGTGTAATAGCGCAATATTCATAATTTTTCGGGACACGGGTGTAAAATTCTTTTGTGTGTATGAAGCTTTGGAAAGTGTCGTAATATTTTTATCATGTTCAAGTTTAAAGCCGTGGTGGCTCGTTTCCCGTGTTTATCAGGCAAACGTGTGGGTTTGTAGGTTAATGGGCGGACGTCTGCTGTTTACGTTTTATCAGTAGTCCGGTTACAGTTTTCGTTTCAAACTTTGGTTTTTTGGGAAGCGTCAGCATTAATTAGATTAGTTTGTTTCTGTGGATCAGGCAACGTCGACAAGTTTTAGTTCCTTCGGCGCATTTTCAGGCAACGTCAACAAGTTTTTGTTGTACGAGAGGTTAGTTTATCTTGATCAGGCGACGTCGACAAGTTTGTTTATGTTGACGGCGCAGGAGTAGTTTGTGCAGTCAGTTACGATAACGTTGTGGAGAGCGTGCGTGGCCAGGCCGTTATCTCAGGAGAGGGGGGTGATAGGCAGCACAAAAAGGGCGTCTGTCTGTCGCCCTGAGAGCAGTCTTTTTGAAGGCAGTCGTCGGAAGAAGGTACTTCGGGACAGTCGCCCGTGAGGGCAGGTCAGAACAGTAGTCGTCGTAGTACAATGATAGTCTAGGTCGCGTCGTGTGTGACGTGAACCCCCACATCGGCCACTAGACTTTATTATTTTATTTCTCTGCCGTGTGGGAGGTAGCCGCATATATTTATTTTTATGCAAGTTTTGAGACAATAACCTGTAAACTACTGTGGCGCTGTGTCTGTACTTTTATATTTATCTCAAGAGAGGTTCGTACTCTGCATACTAAATCTCCGTCTGTGAACTGTGTGGCTGAATGTTAAATAAATAAATATATATATATATATATATATCAAACTAATCTGGAACTTCTTTGTTAAGTAACTAGCGTTCAATTTACTGAGTCTCTTGTTTCTACCTCTGAGCAAGCTGTGGCATTATTATAAATAACGAGTGTAACAAGTGCCGAACGTTCCAAGATGGCGCCAACCTTTGAGGCTGCAGTTATATTAAATATGCCTTAACGAGCCGCGGCCCGCACCATTACAAGATGGCGCCCACTTGTGAGGCTGTAATATTTTAAATATAACGTAAACGTAACAAAGGCGGAACTTTACAACTGATCTAAAAAAGGCTCTGAGAAGGTAGTGATGGGTTTAGTTTATTATCAGGCCATTTGCAAGGACTGCACTTTGGCAATTGTCATTTTCACTATTCACCTTGTTAAAAATTATTTTACAAAGTAGTTCACTTACATTACTCTTGCCATTGTAGTTTAGGTACTGCCCACGAGAGGTGGAATGGGATCTTTCTAGTACTGGTGTAACCACTCTAACATGGTTGTATTGTTTACATGTTTTTAGTAATTTTCTATTATTGTTTTATTTAGCCACATTTACACAGGAATTTTCACTTAGATCAAATCGGGATAATTATTAAGTTTAGGGGCTTTTCTGAAAAAACAAAAAAAAATTCAAAATTATGATATATTTCCACTGTAATTATCTAGTTTAGGGGCTTTTCTGAAAAACACAATAAAAATTTAAAAATATGATATATTTCTACTCTACTAATGATGCAGAACACGAATATACTAGGGGCATTAACGTCCGACTAATTTCGTAATATGTGCCCACCTAACCTAACAAAACCTAACCCCACGATGGGCGAATCACTATTTTACATTTTTAAACTAACCTAGGATTGTTGGGTTTTACACTAACCTATGATGTTAGGGTTTTAAACTAACCTAGGATAGTAGGGTCGATGGGCGAATCACTATTTTACATTTTTAAACTAACCTAGGATTGTAGGGTTTTAAACTAACCTAGGATGTTTGGGTTTTACACTAAAATACGAATGTAGGATTGCAGGGATTTAAAGGAACCGTAAAACACACCAAAAGAATGTAAATTGACTCACCTAGGTAGGGGGCTGGTATAATTCCTCTGACGTTAATAGACACAAACAAACATATTTCGCAAGTTTTTTTTAATATGTTCTACTTATTTTAACACTACGGCCGCTTCAATATCAACTAGGTAAGCTATGCTGAATTCATTAAAACAACTTTTGTTGGCATAAAACGTTTCGTTCATAAACGTAAACAAACTGTCAGAAACAGTCATCTCACAAACTTGTTCAATTTTTTAAAATATGTTGCACTTATTTTAAAGCAATGCCCCTAGTATATTCGTGTTCTGCATCATTAGTAGAGTAGAAATATATCATAATTTTAAATTTTTATTGTGTTTTTCAGAAAAGCCCCTAAACTAGATAATTACCATTTCCACTCTACTAATCACATAGAACATGAATATACAAAGGGTATTAACGTACAACTAATTTCGTAATATGTGCCCACCTAACCTAACCCCACGATGGGTGAATCACTATTTTACATCTTTAAACTAACCTAGGCTTGTTGGGTTTTACACTAACCTAGGATGTTTGGGATTTACACTAAACTACGAATGTAGGATTGTAGGGATTTAAAGGAACCGTAAAACACACCAAAATAAGGTAAATTGACTTACCTAGGCAGGGAGCTGGTATAATTCCTCTGGCGTTATTAGACGTAAACAAACATATTTCGCAAGTTTTTTTAATATGTTGTACTTATTTTAACATTACGCCCTCTTAAATATGAACAAGGTAAGCTGTACAGAACCCAATAATGCAACTTTTGTTGATCTAGGACGTTTCTTTCAGAAACGTCAACAAACTGGCTATACTGCTCATTTCACAATGTTGTTCAATTTTTTTTTAAAAGTGTTGTACTTATTTTAAAGCTACGCCCCTAGTGTATTCGTGTTCTACATGATTAGTAGAGTAGAAATATATCATAATTTTGAATTTTTTTTTAAGTTTTTCAGAAAAGCCTCTAAACTTAATCATTATAACTTAGTAATTGTTAAGTTTAAGGGCTTTTTCTGAAAAAAACAATTAAAATTTAAAATTATGATATAATTCTACACTACTAATCGCGTAGAACACGAATACACTAGGGGCGTAGCTTTAAAATAAGTACAACATATTTTAAAAAATTTAACAAAATTTGCTAAATGAACAGTATAGCCACTTTGTTTACATCTCTGAACAAAACGTCCTAGATCAACAAAAGTTGCATTAATGAGTTCTGCACAGTTTACCTTGTTCATATTCAAGATGCCGTAATGTCAAAATAAGTAGAACATACTTAAAAAACTTGCAAAATATGTTTGTTTGTGTCTATTAACGTCAGAGGAATTATACCAGCCCCCTACCTAGGTGAGTCAATTAAATTTCTTTTGGTGTGTTTTACAGTTCCTTTAAATCCCTACAATCCTACATTCGTACTTTAGTGTAAAACCCAAACATCCTAGGTTAGTGTAAAACCCAACAATCCTAGGTTAGTTTAAAAATGTAAAATAGTGATTCGCCCATCGTGGGGTTAGGTTTTGTTAGGTTAGGTGGGCACATATTACGAAATTAGTCGGACGTCAATGCCCCTAGTATATTCGTGTTCTGCATCATTAGTAGAGTAGAAATAAATCATAATTTTGAATTTTTATTGTGTTTTTCAGAAACGCCCCTAAACTTGATAATTACCAACTGGATAATTACCGCCACAAGATAATTAGCCCTGAAATTATTATTATTATTATTATTGATATTATAACAGCTCTACGAGGTAATTATCTAGTTTAGGGGCTTTTCTGAAAAACACAATAAAAATTTTATATTATGATATATTTCTACTCTACTAATGATGCAGAACACGAATATACTAGGGGCATTAACGTCCGACTAATTTCG
>NQII01003231.1:121735-280074 GCA_002778355.1 Clitarchus hookeri | reverse complement strand
TTATACGAATTTGTGTCCACAGAATGCAGTTGAAAATTACTTTTAAGTGGAGTCACTGCTGAAATATCCGTTTAAGCTAAAATAATTTACGTGTACTTACGCACTACCTGTTATTCATTTTTTTACATATCACTAAAAAATACGTATAATATGTGACAGAATAAGTAGTGACCTAATTGAAGCTTGATTCACTTCTCTTCCCAAAGGTTTTCATGCTCACTGAATATTTTGCAATAGGGATTCATTAAATGCTGGGATTATTAGAATGGGTTCTCTCTTTTCCCAATCAACTGAGACGCAATAACTGTTCTCGTAACAGCGCTGCAATGTCGGGAACCCAAACGTATTTTCATTTAAAACGTCGGATATANGTTATACGAATTTGTGTCCACAGAATGCAGTTGAAAATTACTTTTAAGTGGAGTCACTGCTGAAATATCCGTTTAAACTAAAATAATTTACGTGTACTTACGCACTACCTGTTATTAATTTTTTTACATATCACTAAAAAATACGTATAATATGTGACAGAATAAGTAGTGACCTAATTGAAGCTTGATTCACTTCTCTTCCCAAAGGTTTTCATGCTCACTGAATATTTTGCAATAGGGATTCATTAAATGCTGGGATTATTAAAATGGGTTCTCTCTTTTCCCAATCAACTGAAACGCAATAACTGTTCTCGTAACAGCGCTGCAATGTCGGGAACCCAAACGTATTTTCATTTAAAACGTCGGATATATGTGCAAATGCACTATTATACAGGAGGCGACTTTTTGCCATTCAACTACAGTATGGTCATTTTGGGAATAGCTTAAAAAACTGCGATTGTCCTATAATCAAGTAAATAGCGCTTTTTCGAGTGGTCGTCTGTAGGATTTGAATTGACGTGCTGCTGTTAACGTATATTTTCAAGTAAAAAGGGGTTTTTTTAGTAAAATGTGTGAAAAAACGGTGAATGTTCGTGTGATTGTGTTTTTGTGTGTGTCTGTGTGTGTGTTCACGAGCATACGATTATATCAATGGGTACGTCTTCGTGTTACTAACTTCAAAATCCTTTCTACGGACCTAAAAAATAAAACGTTTCCTTTGAGAGCAAACTTGAATCAAGCTTTGCTTATAACTCAGCCCAGTGGTTACAGAGCTGTTGCCTTTATACTTATTATTTACATATTTTAATTATGTTTGGTTTTATGAATTAATGTTTATTATAATTTAACCAATAGTATTTTATTAATTAATTTAAATACGACCGTATACATACCCCATAATTAGCGAATAATTTCTTTATCTCCACAAAATTATCTAAAGGAAATTTTAGCTTTAAAAATATTGAGGATAGCAAAATATAATATTTGAAACTATTTTGCTATATTTTAAGGCAATCAGAGAGTTGTAACACGTTCGTGGCATATTGTGTGTATTTGAATCGAAAATGTTTACATTCAGTTGAAAAGTGTGATTTTTGGGTAAAATAATTAATTTCTGAAAAGGTTTTTCGGGTGAAACAAGTGATTATGTCGATAAAACGGTGAACAAGATGGCAGCCGGCTGACCGTAATGACAGAGCAGTAACTGCTCCGAGCTCCGTTGCCCCACTCCGTCTCGAACTTCCCCAAATAATTCTGCTGTGAAATATATAATATCCTAAATCGAATGCAGATATCATGGCCAACTGCATGCGGCAAATTAAGCATTGTTTCATTGAATTTATCTAAAGCATTACGAGAAATAAACATATTTCCAACGGTCGTTGTTGATGTGCAGTTTGACGTAATTAAAAAAAGTAATTTAAAAACTCGTCCGTCAAGGCATTGAACTCGAAGTGTACTGTTTCCAGATTGCTAACCTACCAACTCAGCTACCAAACTGACGTTGACTTTTATATGTATAATTTAAGTATTAAAGTATTTTATCGAGAATATATAGCTCGAAAGTTTATGCAATTTCTTTTCAGTTTTAGTTCATTTGGTAATATTAGGATATTTAATACNGAGAATATATAGCTCGAAAGTTTATGCAATTTCTTTTCAGTTTTAGTTCATTTGGTAATATTAGGATATTTAATACAAATAGTACGTATGAATGCACTCATTTCACAACATTCCATGCAGTTTAAACTTTCAAACCGAGCGCTGTGGTGTTTACGCGAAAACGAAATAAAAGACTAAATGCTCGAGATAGCTCGTAAAATTTTAATAATGAAGACAACCCCGCATTTTGAAATGTATGCTTTGTGCGTGTCATTAGTTCACGTGTTGTTGCGTTTTTGTCCTTTTTTCAANGAGAATATATAGCTCGAAAGTTTATGCAATTTCTTTTCAGTTTTAGTTCATTTGGTAATATTAGGATATTTAATACGAATAGTACGTATGAATGCACTCATTTCACAACATTCCATGCAGTTTAAACTTTCAAACCGAGCGCTGTGGTGTTTACGCGAAAACGAAATAAAAGACTAAATGCTCGAGATAGCTCGTAAAATTTTAATAATGAAGAAAACCCCGCATTTTGAAATGTATGCTTTGTGCGTGTCATTAGTTCACGTGTTGTTGCGTTTTTGTCCTTTTTTCAAACTTATTACGCACGATCACTGACAGAGCCGTCGAAAACCATAGGCCTATCTCTAAGGGATCAGCCACAGTTCGTTAACACGTCAGTGGACAACGACACGTAGTAGAAGCGAAATGATGAGTCTTGCATAAGGTCACACAGCCACCATATTGCATCTGGGTGACCTTGACCTTGACCTGAGACATTGTATGTATATGGATGTTGGCAGGTAATCTCCTGGCGTATCCACAGCTGTGATTCTGCCCAGTCGAGATACTCTTCTCATGGTGCTTCGTCGTCTGCTTCGCCCTTCTGCATTTTCTTATAAGTATTGTTAATTAGCTGCTTGTTGGATATAAACACGGGAGAATAAAGTCTTTACGCTCGGCCCTCCAGCGTGCGTTAGCCCACAGTTAAGCAATCGTCCTTTACAGAAGAAAATTCCTAGCCGTGCAGTGGCTAGTACGCTGGCAGATTCCTTCCCTATATTTGGCTCCTCCAGCCTATTTTCATCACATCCGCAGAGGTGATAACTGTAAAGTGTTTTATAGAGTCAGATGCTGTAAACGCAGTGCAAAGCCTTCAGTCCTCTAACATACGCCAAAAGGAAATTTTAAAATAAATGGGAACATACTGAGAAAACACTGTCCTAACACACCCCAGAAAAAAATGGTCATTTACCATCATGGAAACGAGTACGTTTACAGTTAAAATAAAAAAAAATCAGTAAACCATGGCGAATATACTGAGTTCACGGACGGCTGTGCCCCCCCCTAAAGACACGTAAGTATGAAACGATGGAGAAAGAGAGAAATGCGGTGACGTATTGCGGTGACAATTGGTAAGCCTGGCTGGTGTCGCAGCCGACCGCAGTGTTGGCAGCCTGCTTCTCCCAGTGCAAACCTTCACACACGCGCTTCTATCGCACGTACGCTCCGAACTGAATTCTTAGCACGCTCGCCTCCCAGGCAAAACACAACTGGTGCACTATGGTTTGTGGTCACACCGTCCTCTTCTCATAATTTTACAATAAATTTGAAAATGGAAATAATTATCACTTTAACACAAACAAATTCGAAAGGCTCTGCCATTCTCCCAAGTTAAATTATTTTCCACGCTACCATTTAAAAAAATTAATATTTTATTTTCCACGCTACCATTTAAAAAAATTTATATTTAATTTTTTACTACCGAAAAAAAAATTCTAAATCATAAAGCATACGTGCAGGTGTATCGATCCGACGTGATGGCTAACAGCCGTGTATTGTCTTCGCCTATCGACAGGGCCTCCGGACTCGTCTGCAATTTGTGTGGAGCATCATTCGCTCTCCGCAAGAACGGACTCCGACACGAAAGGTCGTGTGTGCATAACCAGTACAGAGATGCAGCTCAGATCTGCGAGCAGTGTGGTATCACCATCAATCGGGAGGATAATATCCATAGCCACCTTCGTAGCTGTACAAGTGAGATCAGACAGGCAGTAACACTTAACTGCAAGTTTCGAAATGCTGCTTTTACACAGTTATGCAACGTGCAACGACACGAAGCGAGCTGCCACTTCAACCCAGGCAGGTAATCATATACATCCAGAAAATGCCGCAAGGATTTTACGATGACAGATAAATTAAGAGAGTTCATGGTAAAATGTAGTGGACCGGCACCCCCTCTTGCCAAATGCCAACGAATCAGCGTAGCTAACCAACAGCCCGTAACCTTAGTTCAGCCCCTGTCCAACCTTCGCGACCAAGAATCGTCACAGGACCTGGGATGGTTAATGCCAATAGGTTAGTGGAAACTGAAACAGCTTTACGGTGTAATCTAAAAGCATGTATTACAGACACAACGAGAGCAGGTCGGCGAAATATATTTCTACTTTATTGACATCAATTGAGAAAAATACGGTTATACAGGTAACCTAAGAAATCCAGGAGCACGGGCTCATAAAATTCAACATTTGGTTGGAATGCGATTATGTGAAACCAGAGTTGTTCAACTAAGGCACTGATAAGAGAACCTTGAAAACCACCAATGTTGCAGTATTTGAGGCTAGTGATATCGAGAAGGCTGAACGAAACAGCCTGGAAAACATATGTGAAGAGGAGGAAACGTATGTTTCTAGGGGGTCCCGGTGGACAGTACAATCAGTCAACCACCTGCAGCTATGTGTCATCAAGCTGGGCCCTCTTGGCGTATCGTCCTACATCGAGCTGCCAGAATCGCTAGAAAGCAAGAAGGCCATAATCAACCCGAAAAAAACAAACGACCACATGTGTTTCAAATGTGCCGTTCTTGCAGATTTTGTAGAAGGAAGAAACTCTCAGCAAATCGACCACCACTACAAAGCCCTCGAATCGAAATCTGTCTTTACCAGCCTCGAATTCCCGACCCCACTCCGACATATAAACATTTTTGAGAAAAATAACTCTGGAGTTTCCATCAATATACATGGCGTAGACGACAATGAGAAGATCTACCCAATACATGTGGCCGATGAAGAGAAGGATCAGCACACCGACCTACTCCTTCTTACCGCCGAAGATGGGAACGCCCAAAATTGATGTGTAAAAGGTTTTGAGCGTTTTGTGAGATCACAGCTGACAGCCCACGCAAACAAGATCTATATATGCAAGCGGTGCATCACCTATTGTCATGATTTACCACAAAATTCCAGACTAACAGGGCAGCAGTGCCTGGAAGAACACAAGCAGTATTGCAAATAGCATGCTTCACTGCGTGCCGAGATGCCACAGCCACGTAAAGACGGACGGCCACCCGTTCTGAAATTTAAGAACTATTAACACATTAATAAATTGTCCAAGCGTGGTTAATGCAGGTTTTGAGGTCATTTTGAAACCGTTCCACGTCTGCGAACCGGACCCCAGTCATGCATGCACGTATGCCTACCAGAATCATGAGGCATACAGCTATTGAATTTACGTCAGTGTAGACAACGTCGTCATTCCAGCGACGCTAAGATCTGTGCATACCCATGACCCAATTATATACACGGGGGAAGATGCAGAGAAACATTTCATGGAGGCAATTGTAGATATCGGCAACAAAGTAAAATATATTTATGCCATATCGAAGCCGATGGAGCCACTCTCCCCCACAGAAACACCAGCTATGCCAGAGCGACGAGCTACTGCTACTGTGCTACTCCATTTACGCACAACTATAAGGTGAGGGCTCACGACCACTTCACCGGGCAGAACATTGGACCCGGTTGCACCAGCTGCAATTTGCTGCATCCTCGCTCGAAGAAACTTGTCATCTTTTTCCACAACCTGAGCTACAATGAGAATTTTACTGTCAGGCAGCTGGGGTATGAGGGAAAAGATATTTTCATCATTCCACACATGAGCAAAAAAAGATCACATTTTCAAAGCAGCTGGGAGACAGATTTTTCATGCAGTTCGTAGATACTTTCCAGTTCATGGCTTGCAGTCTCGCAACCTTGGCTGAGTACCTGCCTAGAAATCAATTTAAAAACACAGACAAGTTCTTCAGTGGAAGCCAACTGCCTATTTTCACACGAAAAGGCGTTTTCCCCTATGATTATGTCGACAGCTGGGAGAAGTTGGACGAGCAGCACCTGCCTCCGAAATATGCTTTTTACAACAGGCTAACGAACTCTGGGATCAACTACGAAGAATATGCCCATGCTCAGAAGGTATGGTAAGAGTTTTGCTGTTCTAGTCTCAAAGAATATGCAGAGTTGTACTTGAAGAGGGGCGTTCTTCTCCTGGCGGACGTCTTCGAAAATTTCAGAAATTTGTGTATGTCAACATACAAGCTCGATTGTTCACATTACATGAGCGTGCCAGGGTTCGCTTTCGATGCCATGTTGCTAATGATATTTGTCGAGATAGAGCTTCTAACGGAATACAACATGCACATGTGCATCGAGGGAGTGATCCTTGGTGGAGTGGCCCAGTGTGTCAAACGACATGCTGTGACGAACAACATCTCTAAGCCAAAAATATATGATCCCAGCAAGCCTTCCACCTTCTTAGAATACCTTGACGCAAACAACCTGTACGGCTGGGCCATGTCGTTACTATTGGCAATACACAACTTAAAGTGAGCCGATGTGAACATTGACGTCATGTCTGTACCTGACGATGGGGTGACCAGTTACATCTTGGAGGTGGGCGTCAAGTATCCCGTGGCCCTGCACGAGGATCACAGTGATTTGCCATATATTCCCGTCAACCAGTGCCCACCGTGCTCAAAACAGCCAAAGCTGATGACAACGCTGGAAGATAAAAGCCGCACATCGTCCGTTACCGTTACCTCAAGAATGCTATGTGCCATTTATTGAAGCTCGTCAAGATTCACCGCATGATACAGTTCGAACAGACTGCATGGCTAAAGCCTTACGTAGATTTAAATACTGCAGAGTGGCCGGCGGCCACCAACGATTTCGAGAAAGAATTTTTTTTAAATAAGCAAACAACCCAACTTTCGGCAAATTAATAGAGAACAAATGAAAATGGCAAAAGATGGAATTGGTGTGTAATTAGGAACGAATTAAGAAATTGGTGGTAAAACCGGCATTTCTGGACAGGTCAATTTACGAAGAAAATCTTTCCCTGATTCGACTGCAGCATGAAGCCATGCTTTGCTACGATCCCGTATACACAGGGTTTGAAGTGCTCGACATGTCCAAAACTCTAATGTACAGGTTCCACTATGACATGTTGAAGGCCCGATACAGAAACGGCATCGAGCTCCTGTGTACAGACAAGTACTCGTTCCTGTTCAAGATTAGAACACAAGACTTCTACGAGGACATGGCTTCGGATGCAAAGTTCTTTGCAGAGTTTGACACAAGCGGCTATCCCTCGATTCACAAATGCTTTTCGTCCACCAACAAGAAGATGGGGAGAAAGTTCAAGGACGAGTGCGATGGGTCGATCATGACCGAATTCGCGGGACTACGGGCGAAACTGTATACATTCAAATGCGGGGAAAAAGTCACAAAACATGCCGAGGGAATTCAGTTATGCGTGGTGAAAAATAAAATGAAACTTGATGACTTAGTGGATGTTTTTAACAAGCATACGAGCATGAGGGTGTAGGTCCACATAATTCGCTCGAACCAGCATGTCTTGTATTCGTAGTGCATCAACAAGATGGCGCTACGATGGATAGATGACAATCGACTAATATGTGAAGATGGCGTACGCACGCTTCTCTATGACTCTAATATTTAGGTGTCCGCATTTTGTCGTGTATTATTTTTGTACTGTTTTTATATAAGTGTCATCTGCATTTGGTTATGTAATATTTCTTGTACATAGGTGTCCTCTGCATTTTGGTCTGTTTTTCTGCATTTTTGTACATGTGTTCTCCACATTTGTGCATTTTTGTATGTATGTTCAATGTTTTTTTGTGCTATTTCTGTATTTCATCGTTTGTGATATTCAATATTTGTCCATTTTTGTAAATATGTTCTCCACCCTTGTATGTTTTTCCTGAATTATTGTACATTTGTTTTCAAAATTTGTGTGATTTTTTCTGAGTTGAAAAGTAGGGTATTCTGAAATGAAATTTTATCTAGTGTTTTTTTTTTGTGGCTGCAGCAAAATTATTTTTTTGGCAAAAATTCATGTCTTCAAAAATTATAACCTGGCTTCTTAAACACCTGTGTACCATATACTTGTGGCATTAGAGAAAAAATACATGTTCTTTTATACAAAAAAAATATATCAGATAAAATATAATTTTCTCTAGGGTTAGAAGTGCTTGATGCGCAGCCCGTCCCAAGTCGTGGAGCCGTGTGCATGGTTAAAACATGTACGTAATACGTTTGAGGGGAAGTGGAACGATATGATCAGCATATGTGACAATCACATCTAGAGACGAGGTAAGAGAGGCCTAGTTGCGTGGAAGGAGGTGAATGTCTGCCAACTAATTAGCGAATGTGAGTAATTGACTAAACGAATGTGAGTAATTAGCCAATGGGAATCATTGGTCGGTGTCAGTAATTAATCAATGAGAATCATGGGTGGGGGTGGAGGAGGTCGAGCAAATGCGAGTAATAGGGCAATTATATATATATGTATATATATGGGACGGGGATCGAACGAAGGTGGGTAATAAGCCAATGAGAATCATTAGTGGAGGTGGAGGCCTGCAGACTAATTGGTCGAGCGAAGGTGGGTAATTGGTGGTGAGGCTGGGGCAATTGGGCAATTAAATATATTAGAAAGGGGAGTGGAGGGAGTCAGTCATCTGCTGGATGTGGTGCTGGGGGACAACTCCGGAAATATAAGTTTTATAAAATAAATGTTTAAATAAAAAAAATTTATCAATTCTATTAATAAGTTTTTAAATAATTTTAATAATTTTTTCATGAATTTTTAAATAAATTTTTAAACATTCTTTAAATATTTAGGAATTTTGTTGGAATTTTTTTTTTACCATTTTTGGAGTTCAAGGTCATCCAAGGTAATGGGCACGGGATCAAGGTCACGCGTCAAGGTCAAGGTGACACAATTCATAGTGGCAGTTGGGTGACGTCACAATATGGTGGCCATCCGTCGCCTGGCTCCTACTTCCCCATTACCTTATGCCAGACTTCACATTTCCATTCTACTTCACGTATTCAAAAAGTGAAGGAAAACGGGCGTTTTTGCACTGGATTTCCAGATAAGCTTTTTGGAAGTAACTGTTTGATCAATCGGACTTTTTTCACTGACTAAAAAAAAAAGATATTATAGCTGATTCAGATTTAGGGTGTTTTTTCCCATTTAATATTATTGGTATTTCATTTGGTACATTTGGTTTAACTGATACTACAGTAAATAGCCTATAATTGAAAAAAACTGCTTGTAAAAACCTTTATGAATATGCAGGAAATGGCACTGTATCAATAGGTGAATGAAAACGGACATATTTTCACTAACTCATCAGCTTACTGAAGTGACTGTTTAATAAGTCAGGTGATGTTAACTAACCTATACAGTATGATTCTCATTGATTCATATTTATAGAGTGGAACAAATGTGGAGATCTCAAGTTCATTTTCTTTCTAGATCAATCCAGACTATTTATTAACTGCGTCAAAAAGAATTACAAATTAAAATTATACTACTACCTCCTCTTCATCTTCAGCCACTAAATAAAATTTGCTTTGTCATATTCCACTTTAGCATTCACGTCGTTCAAANATAGAGTGGAACAAATGTGGAGATCTCAAGTTCATTTTCTTTCTAGATCAATCCAGACTATTTATTAACTGCGTCAAAAAGAATTACAAATTAAAATTATACTGCTACCTCCTCTTCATCTTCAGCCACTAAATAAAATTTGCTTTGTCATATTCCACTTTAGCATTCACGTCGTTCAANACTACCTCCTCTTCATCTTCAGCCACTAAATAAAATTTGCTTTGTCATATTCCACTTTAGCATTCACGTCGTTCAAAACCAATTAGTAGTACCCACACGAGAGCAACACTTGCACTCAAAAGTGATATTACTTAATTGAATCAGCGTAAACGCAATCACTTAAAAAATACGTTAGTGACCTGTTTTCGTAACTGGAAAATCAGCTGTTTATTCCGAGAATGTTTCCCGGGTGTTAGGATTAATTACATAGTATTAAAGTTCACAAATCTATCAGTAAAGTTCATTCACTGAAATGATATTAGGGATAACAGAAAAAAGTAGTTTTGTCTAGCACGCAGAAGAAAATGTCTCAAAACTGGAGTTACACTTTTAATTTATGATTTTTAAGTGCAAGAATGAGTGGAAATTTATATATTTACCTTCTTGCATTCTCGGAGCAATTGTAATTAGTGGATGTATTTTTAAGTCTGGCTCTTCTTACCCCATCATTCGTACTTACGGCTATCTGGAGTTTATTGGAAATGAATGAATTTTGGAAAGGAAACGGGCAATAAAATATTATTCCCCACTTAATACGGTACACGGGTTAGTGATACAAACATTGCACGACTCCGAACTGAGTCGAACTCTATGGTATTGTTGGTTAAATCACCGTCTTACGAAATGAAGGATTTTAATTTTCAGTCTTATTTAAGTTATTAATTTATTTGTTTTCCACGTGTCATTTAAGTTAGAATTGTGTTAGATCGTATGTAATTAGTATTCCCGTCTTCAAATCATTGATATGTGTCACCAACCTTAATTTAAAACGTTTATATATACACACAGCAAATATTTATTTCAGTAGTTCTTTGACAGTCAAAATACACTTGTAACTGGTTTGTGCAAAAGACATCTATGACGTAAGTGATAATGATTTCTCATGCACACGAATACAACGAATCCCCAAACGTCGAAGCATACGTTCTAATAGTCTGTTTGTGCGAGCTTTCTACAGCAGTGAAGGGATAACGAGAAAAAAAATTCTCATTGTGATTTTCTGGTAGAAACAAGCGGTTCTCGTTGTTGTAGGAACAAACCCGATGTTACTACAGTCGTTCTATTGAAGGAACTCTGCGTTCTGTGGTACGAACGGAGTATATGCAGGAAGAATTTCGCACACAGTTGCATATACATATAATCACATACAGGGTAACAACAGAGAGTTATATTGGTGTGATTATCCAGGTTAACAAATGTTTGGCGGTACCAATAACAAAGGGTGCAACCAGTACTTTCCCAACACGTCAAGAAACAATAAAACACAGTATTAGTTATATAGGCCCACCTATTTCGTATAAAAGGTAATTTTTCAATCTCTCATTCATGATGACACATATAAAAACGGATTAAAAACCAAGCACAAACTCGAAAATACGTTTGTCACACGCGTCACTTCGACTTTCGGGAGGCCTGTTGCATTGAGAGACACCTAGTGCCAGATTCATGAACTCGGTGCTGGAAAAACATGGAGTTTTTCAATTTTGAAGGAAATTGACAGCGCACACTTCAGCCTACTTTCTTCGACCTCGAAATTTGCTTCTGAAGTATCTTTAATTTAGCAATGCCTTCTGCAGTCTCAAAAAAGTTATTATCCATACAGAAACGACAAATAATATATTTACGTTTAAAATTAATCGTTTTTTTTTTTCGTGCTCGTTTTCTTACAGAGAAAATTATGTGGAATATTTTCTGGAGATGGGATTGGTCCTCCTAGTGGCCATTCTCCTTACTTGCGCCTATTGCAACATCCTGTATGACTGTTGGCAGTATTTTAAAAGTGTAGATGTGTCAGGGAAGCAGAATTTTTTGTCCTACACGTATATTTTTGCCTGTGCGATCAGTATAGACCGCGTATGGGCGTTTCGGTGCTTTCGTTCATTTCGAACACCGGCGCGCACGCATTTAATCACATCGGCGTGGATCCCCGCAAAACGACGCGAAGAGAGGGTGCGCCCGGGGATTGTGGCTGGTGGCGTCTTTACGGAGAATGTTTCTTTCATGAACCTTCCGCCTCAGACACTCGCAGCTCGGATGGAACAGTGCCGTATTTTTCCGCCCTCTCTTTCAGAATTCCGCGTTACAACCCAGGGAAAAGTTTTGAGGTATTTCCTGCAGCCGGGCAGAAAAGAAAACTCAGCGCCGGGAAATAAAAAAAAAGCGCGAGGAGGAGTAAAAAAAATCTAGAAGTGGAAATGTTTTCGCCCGCAGAATGTAAAAGACTCGCGAAAGCACGGGGTCTTCTTTCTTTATCAAGAAAGTCACCCCAAGTCATCGCGTCGGCCATTTTGGAAAATTTGATGAAAAGGGGAAGTAAATTTGGAATGCTTCTCTACGGTTNCCCCAAGTCATCGCGTCGGCCATTTTGGAAAATTTGATGAAAAGGGGAAGTAAATTTGGAATGCTTCTCTACGGTTCTACAAGAGCGGGAATTCCTTCCTTTGCACGGTATAATACATCAGGGGCCTGACATCCGTAAAATGAAGGCCAGTTACACGCAAATTTGAAAAGTAATGAAAAAAATCGCATGCAAGTGCTGCATAAGACACAAATTTACTTTGAAAATATAATTGAAAGCTCATTTTATATTCCAAGCAGTTATACAATATGAGTGAAAACAGAATGCTTGTTACGAAGAATGTCTGCAAGTTACTTCCTAGGATAGATATGCATTATTTTACACATTTGTAAGCATTAATAAAAATACTCACTCAAATGATGTGTTATGACATTGATTCACTTGGAGGTCGAAAAATTACCTATAGAGCAGACTAAGTTAACATTGATACTTTCGTGACGTTGATCAGACAATTTTGGTAACCAATTATAAATTATGTTTTCAATATAATTGATTGTAAAAATTTTAAAGCAGATGTTATTAATTTTCAACAACTTTACGCTTTTAAATGCAATGTGCATATTTAAATATAATTACAAGAAATATTATTTTTAATGTTTCACACGTTCTACTTGACAGTTGATTAAAATACCCATATATGTAAGCATTTGCTAGATTCAAGCAATACATCTTACAATATGTGTAATGCTAAATGTTATGTTTTTCAGCATTTATTGCAGCTAAGAGTGATGTTGCAACAATACTTGTCACAATACCTTCCTTACAATTGCGAAAATAAATTTCGTTCACGAAAATACATCTGTGAGGAAGTATTGAAGTACTCTTAATTTTACACTTTTACGTTACAACGTCACGTTAAATAAGTAAACTATCTGACCCAGCGACCAGCTCACAAAATTTATATATATAGAAATTCACCAGGACAAAGATTTATTTCTACGTTGGTTACTAAAACAAAGATGCCATTATAACAGAATATGCAGTTCAATTTTACTTTAAACCTTCACATTTAAACTAATGCACAAAAAAAATGAAAACGTGAAACAATATATTTGCAAGGACTTGCAGTATTTTAAAGTAATTTTAAATTTTAAGCTATTTATAAAATTTAAAAATTTTCATTTTATATCTATTAAAAATTAATTTATAACTGTTAAAAACAGTAATTAATTTTAAGCAAAGAAGTTTCTGAAAATAATAAATATCTGTATGTTATGAGAAATTGTTTGCAGCTTTGCTACACTAGGTACACTCGTGTAAGCGTGTAATACAAAACTACGAATGATAACAATTTCCTTCCGTGTATTTGTGTTAGCTCCACTTCACTTGTTTGGAGAAATTCTAAGCTAACAGGTAAATTAAAACTTCTTGTATGGTAAACACGCTTAATATTTGGTACTTTCAGAACTAGGGAAGGTAAATTAATTACCTATAAAATGCCTAGGTTAAGAAAATACATAACCCTTTTTGGAATTTTACCAAAGAGTATTTTTAGCTTGTAGATCAGCTGCTAATTTTTGTTTAATTATGTATAATACATTAATACATGATTAACTAGTTTAAGGTATAATATGACATTTAAAAAACTATTTTTAAAAATGTTAATGTGGAAAACTCTTAAAAAATAATTTTTACACGATTATTGGAAAAAATATTATAAATGTAATAAGAAAATGTGCAGCGAACTGTACTACCAACATATCTACATTTTGAACATACTCGCGGCTTCACTGCTATGTCAATTTGACACAATTACGTCCAATAAATGCTAGAAATATGCAATTTAGTACATAATGTGTCATAAAGAGCTTGTATATTTTTTTATTACGCTTTATTTACGTTTGTATGCTCAGTCCACTGAAAGTTCTGCATCAACAGAGACGAAAACAAAAGAAGCCTAATTGTATCTTTATATTACTAAATGGCAAACAGTACATCAAATATATAGCGACATGAAGAAATATATCCTTTTGGTTATTAATTTAAAAAAAAAGTACATTGGATACTTTGTCCTATGGTTTTATGCAATTTGGTTGCTAACTACAAACACACTTTTTTTTTTTCGCTCCTGCATTGACAATTGTACATCAACAATGATTATGCGTGTCAACGATCAGAAAATTCGGTAAAGAACAAAGCATTGAATATCGTCGTGGCATTAAGTTCATGCTTATATACTGGGTCAGTCGCCAGCTCCTATTTTTCCGTAGCTATGCAACCCGCACACATTACAACTCTCAGTAAAACATCAGTCGTAGTATAACACCACGTGCGCGTTGACTCGTTGTCGTTAGTGCCGTAATCGGTGAACGGATGGCGCTATATCATCAATGCGTTGAGAAGCAGTCACTTTTTCAAAGAATGCACGTCCGTGCATTGCGTTGAAACAGATTATTGCGATGTTTACCGAATACGTTAGTGCGTGAAGATTGCGTGCTAAGTAACACGCACCTGCCTCGCTTCGAGCCATTGTGTTTGCGCCGTAACGAGTACGCACACGGCACGGGACTCGGGATACACAAGAGACAATTTCTTCATAGCAGAGGAGATGTTTTGTTAGATGGGTAGCATTGTGTTCGGGTTGTATGGATACGTAAAAATAGGATCTGGCGACTCAACCTGCATATATATGTAAATAACAAATAAATAACAATATATAATGGTTCAAGACATTACAAAAGCTACCCAAGTTTTTTTTGGAAATAATTTGTTAGGACATCTCTACAATTGCTTCCGCACGCTCGTTGCGCCGTTTTACGTGAAGAGAGACAAACACAATCCCCTCATCAACAGTCCACATTATTTGATACACCATAAGAAAAAGTTCACAAATATGCAACATTTAAAATTATCTATATATCGGGGAATCACGAATGGTAAATATTTTGTTATAAATACGTAATACATTTCTTACATGGTTAAGGAAAGAGTTATTGGATTTGTAGTGAAGTGCCCAACTTTGTATAGTAGCAGTTAACACGTAACACAGTCAATTAAGTCCGTCGATGCCGTAGTGCGTGGCTGCTACACTCGAGGAGCCAGTGAGTCGCAGTCTGACGTGGTAAATTTTCCACACCACGCATGGGATAAAATCTTCGGTTACAATTTAGGAAGTTCACTGAAAATAAACTACGTTGCGTGTTCGACTCTAGTAAAAAGAGAGTGTGCGATATCCTGCAACGGTTACTCGACTGCCCGTGCTACAGCGACACGCGGAGACGGCAGAGGTCGAACGCTACCTAATGGCAGTATGGGAAACTAACACCAAGTATGGGGCGAATATTTATTGAGGCTTCGAATGGACGAAATGAGAGATAATATATCCACAGAACAGATGAGTATACAGAGGTGAAATGGCTAGGCGGTTCATTTGATGTGTGCTCACCCATTCGCTGATTGGCGGCGCGAGGCTCTGAAACGGGCCTTTTACTTGATTGGCTACTAATATAGTATATTCAAGGTTTCGTCACACTTTTGTCATCAAACCTTTGAAAAGTTACCCCATATTACGTGTTTGGTTGTTTCCTTAAGATGTAATGTTTAAATGTATCATAACAAGTGTTTTATACGTGTATTAACATAAAAATTACTTATTTTTATTAAATTTAAATTTTACATAATTTTTTCAAAAAATTAATATGTTGCATTTATAATTCATTTCGATGAAACCAGAGAGAATAAATGTGTATTGGTAATGCCTAGTTAGAAATAGTTATTGTGCAAAATACCATTACACTGATTGCGCATGAATGCGTGTGCGCTGTCCCTTTGCAGTAATTTTCTTGACTCGGTTAATTTATGTTTGCATGAGGCGGAGGAATATTCTGGTAGTAGAACTCCAGCAGGGTTTCAAAAAAGTAGGAAGTAACCGTGAAAGAGCTATAGCTGTGAAATACTTCCTGTTGGCTGGAATGGCGGCTGATGAACGAGTCACCAGCCTCTGATTGTGAGAAGGACGTTCCGACATGTCACTGGAAGGTATCGCCATTTCTCTGCATGTGCTGGCTGACATGCTGCGATGTGGCGATGGAGTGGTGGCGTAATGAAGACGGAGATGGAAATGGGAGCGCTCTGATGAAACCGCCACGCCACTGAAGTGTCCTGTGCGCAAGAAAGTCAGAAAAACTCTCGCCATAGAGGAACCTTGTATCGAACCGAGGGACATCAACAAAGGGAAGCTACGTCCGCATTACTGGGACAGTTGTAGGCACGACAATACTATGGCATTCCTAACGTACGACGGTGTTACTGAGGAAGAATTACGGTGAGCGTGCATCGCCGCGAGCGTGTCTAACGACAGCACCGCCCCCAGCCACCGAGGACGAGGGTCGCATATCAGCCTCAGCTGTCAAGGGGCGTGATCGCGTATCAAGCTACGTCCGATTTTCCACTCCGGCGCCTCCCAACAGCAGCNCCCCAAGTCATCGCGTCGGCCATTTTGGAAAATTTGATGAAAAGGGGAAGTAAATTTGGAATGCTTCTCTACGGTTATACAAGAGCGGGAAGTCCTTCCTTTGCACGGTATAATACATCAGGGGCGTAACATCCGTAAAATGAAGGCCAGTTACACGCAAATTTGAAAAGTAATGAAAAAAATCGCATGCAAGTGCTGCATAAGACACAAATTTACTTTGAAAATATAATTGAAAGCTCATTTTATATTCCAAGCAGTTATACAATATGAGTGAAAACAGAATGCTTGTTACGAAGAATGTCTGCAAGTTACTTCCTAGGATAGATATGCATTATTTTACACATTTGTAAGCATTAATAAAAATACTCACTCAAATGATGTGTTATGACATTGATTCACTTGGAGGTCGAAAAATTACCTATAGAGCAGACTAAGTTAACATTGATACTTTCGTGACGTTGATCAGACAATTTTGGTAACCAATTATAAATTATGTTTTCAATATAATTGATAGTAAAAATTTTAAAGCAGATGTTATTAATTTTCAACAACTTTACGCTTTTAAATGCAATGTGCAGATTTTAATATAATTAGAAGAAATATTATTTTTAATGTTTCACACGTTCTACTTGACAGTTGATTAAAATACCCATATATGTAAGCATTTGCTAGATTCAAGCAATACATCTTATAATATGTGTAATGCTAAATGTTATGTTTGTCAGCATTTATTGCAGCTAAGAGTGATGTTGCAACAATACTTGTCACAAAACCTTCCTTAAAATTGCGAAAAAATATTCGTTCACGAAAATACATCTGTGAGGAAGTATTGAAGTACTCTTAATTTTACACTTTTACGTTACAACGTCACGTTAAATAAGTAAACTATCTGACCCAGCGACCAGCTCACAAAATTTATATATAACATTCACCAGGACAAAGATTTTCTACGTTTGTTGCTAAAACAAAAATGCCATTATAACCGAATATGCAGTTCAGTTTTACTTTAAACCTTCACATTTACATTAATTCACAATAAAAAATTAAAACGTGAAACAATATATTTGTAAGGACTTGCAGTATTTGAAAGTAATTTTAAATTTTAAGCTATTTATAACATTTCAAAATGTTAATATAATATTTATTAAAAATAAATGTATAACTGTTAAAAACAGTAATTAATTTTAAGCAAAGAAGTTTCTGAAAACAATAAATATCTGTATGTTATGAGAAATTGTTTGCAGCTTCGCCACACTAGGTACACTCGTGTAAGCGTGTAATACAAAACTACGAATGATAACAATTTCCTCCCGTGCATTTGTGTTAGCTCCACTTCACTTGTTTCGAGAAATTCTAAACTAACAGGTAAATTAACACTACTTGTATGGTAAACACGCTTATTATTTTGTACTTTCAGAACTATGGAAGATAAATTAATTACCTATAACAGGCATCGGTTAAGAAAATACATTACACTTTTTGGAATTTTACCAAAGGGTATTTTTAGGTTGTAGGTCAGCTGCTTATTTTTGTTTGATTATGTTTAATACATTAATGCACTATTAACTAGTTTAAGGTATAATATGAGATTTATAAAACTTTTTAAAATATTTTTAATTTGGAAAACTCTTAGAAAATAATTTTTAAACATTAATGGGAAAAATATTATGAATGTAATAAGAAAATGTGCAGCTACTTCTAACCCCACAAAATTTTAGTTTATAGTGTGGATGAAGAGAGTACTTCAGATGTATGTGACGGAAAAACGACAGATATATGCGTACGTATGTGTATATATATACATATATATGCTATTCATGCTTAATTGCCCACTTCTGAATTTCCTTTTTAAGGTCACCTTTAATGGACCTTTAATGGTCATTGTGTATCCTTGTATCACATGCATAAAATGCATGTGATAATTGTGTTGCAAATAATACAATTCTTATTAAAGAGAAACTAAACGAAATATATTCAGTTTAGACTCATTCAAACGTAACACTGTTAATAAGCCATTAAAACGTGGAAATATATTTCCTTCGTGGCCAACAACTATACCAACTGGGAACATACCAGTCAGTTTGTCCGTTAATAAACATGCAGTAATGGGTGGGGTCATTTTTAAAAGGTTGATTTCAAGAGTGTGCAATTAAGTACCAAACAGCTGCAGTATTATTCTTCATGGCATACGTTAATAGATACATTGACTGGCATGCTGACAGTAACATTGGCAGTGCTATAGAGAAAGTGTTTCTATGTATTGACGTCGTTTAAAATTTTCGTGTTTAAATATTTAGGACAGTGAACTAAGTATATTTAGTTTCTATCTGTCTTATTCATTTTAGAGTAAACATTTCTGTACTACCAACATATTTACATTTCTAACATACTGGCGACTTCACTGCGATGTTAATTTTGTACATTAACGGCCAATAAATGCTAGAAATATGCAATTTAGTACATAATGTGTCATAAAGGGCTTGTATAATTTTCTGTTGCCATTTCTTTACGTTTGTATGTTCAGTACACTGAAAGGTCTGCACCAACAGAGGCGAAAACAAAAGAAGCCTCATTTTAACTTTATGTTACTAAATGGCAAACAGTTCACCAAATTTATAGAACATGATCAAATACATCCTTTGGTAATTAATTTAAAAAAAAAAAAGTACATTGGATGCTTTGTCCTATGGTTTTCTGCAATGTGGTTGCTAACTACAAACACACTTTTTTTTCGCTCCTGCATTGACAATTGTACATGAATAATGATTATCCGTGTCAACGATCAGAAAATTCGGTAAAGAACAAAGCATTGAATATCGTCGTGGCATTAAGTTCATGCTTATACACTGGGTCAGTCGCCAGCTCCTATTATTCCGTACCTATGCAACCCGCACACATAACAACTCTCAGTAAAACATCAGTCGTAGTATAACACCACGTGCGCGTTGATTCGTTGTCGTTAGTACCGTAATCGGCGAATGGATGGCGCTATATCATCAAAGCGTTGAGAAGCAGTCATATTTTCAAAGAATGCACGTCCGTGCATTGCGTTGAAACAGATTATTGCGATGTTCACCGAATACGTTAGTGCGTGACGATTGCGTGCGAAGTAACACGCATCTGC
The DNA here is from genome assembly GCA_002778355.1 of Clitarchus hookeri. Taxonomy (NCBI): domain Eukaryota; kingdom Metazoa; phylum Arthropoda; class Insecta; order Phasmatodea; family Phasmatidae; genus Clitarchus; species Clitarchus hookeri. Next base: position 260,227 of record NQII01003231.1, on the reverse strand, counting down.
CTAGCTTCGAGCCATTGTGTTTGCGCCGTAACGAGTACGTACACGGCACGGGACTCAGGATACACAAGAGACAATTATTTCATAGCAGAGGAAATGTTTCGTTAGATGGGTAGCATTGTGTTCGGGTTGCATAGATACGTAAAAATAGGAGCTGGCGACTCAACCTGCATATATATGTAAATAACAATGTATAATGGTTCAAGACATTACAAAAGCTACCCAAGTTTTTTTTGGAAATAATTTGTTAGGACATCTCTACAATTGCTTCCGCACGCTCGTTGCGCCGTTTTACGGGAAGAGAGACGAGCACAGTCCCCTCATCAATACTCCACATTAATTGATACACTATAAGAAAAAGTTCAAAAATATGCAACATTGTAAATCATCGGTATATTGGGGAATCACGAATGGTAAATATTTGGTTATAAATAAGTAATACATTTCTTAAATTGTTAAGGAAAGAGTTATTGGATTGGTAGTGAAGTGCCCAACTTTGTATAGTAGCAGTTAACACGTAATACAGTTAATTAAGTCCGTCGATGCCGTAGTGCGTGGCTGCCTCCACTCGGGGAGCCGGTGAGTCGCAGCCTTACGCGGTAAATTTTCCAAACCACGCATGGGGTAAAATATTCAGTTACAATTTAGGAAGTTTACTGAAAATAAACTACGTTGTGTGTTCGACTCTATTAAAAAGAGAGTGTGCGATATCCTGCAACGGTTTCTCGACTGCCCGTGCTACAGCGACACGCGGAGACGGCAGAGGTCGAGCGCTACCTAATGGCAGAATGGGAAACTAACACCAAGTACGGGGCGAATATTTATTGGGGCTTCGAATGGACGAAATGAGAGATAATATAGCCACAGAAAAGATGAGTATACAGAGGTGAAATGGCTAGGCGGTTCATTTGATGTGTGCTCACCCATTCGCTGATTGGTAGCGCGAGGCTCTGAAACTGTCCTTTTACTTGATTGGCTACTAATATAGTATATTCGAGGTTTCGTCACACTTTTATCAACAAACCTTTGAAAAGTTACCCCATATTACGTGTTTGGTTGTTTCCTTTAGATGTAATGTATAAATGTATCATAACAAGTGTTTTATACTTGTATTAACATAAAAATTACTTATTTTTATTAAATTTAAATTTTACATTATTTTTTCAAAAAATTAATATGTTGCATTTATAATTCATTTCGATGAAACCAGAGAGAATAAATGTGTATTGGTAATGCCTAGTTAGAAATAGTTATTGTGCAAAATACCATTACACTGATTGCGCATGAATGCGTGTGCGCTGTCCCTTTGCAGTAATTTTCTTGACTCGGTTAATTTATGTTTGCATGAGGCGGAGGAATATTCTGGTAGTAGAACTCCAGCAGGGTTTCAAAAAAGTAGGAAGTAACCGTGAAAGAGCTATAGCTGTGAAATACTTCCTGTTGGCTGGAATGGCGGCTGATGAACGAGTCACCAGCCTCTGATTGTGAGAAGGACGTTCCGACATGTCACTGGAAGGTATCGCCATTTCTCTGCATGTGCTGGCTGACATGCTGCGATGTGGCGATGGAGTGGTGGCGTAATGAAGACGGAGATGGAAATGGGAGCGCTCTGATGAAACCGCCATGCCACTGAAGTGTCCTGAAGTGTCCTGTGCGCAAGAAAGTCAGAAAAACTCTCGCCATAGAGGAACCTTGTATCGAACCGAGGGACATCAGCAAAGGGAAGCTACGTCCGCATTACTGGGACAGTTGTAGGCACGACAATACTATGGCATTCCTAACGTACGACTGTGTTACTGAGGAAGAATTACGGTGGGCGTGCATCGCCGCGAGCGTGTCTAACGACAGCACCGCCCCCAGCCACCGAGGACGAGGGTCGCATATCGGCCTCAGCTGTCAAGGGGCGTGATCGCGTATCAAGCTACGTCCGATTTTCCACTCCGGCGCCTCCCAACAGCAGCAAAGAAAGACGCCCTCGCCTACGGGTTCCGCCTCTGCCACGGGGCAGCTTGCAAATAAAAACTGCGGCAAAAGAGCAGGAAAAAAGACTGACGATCATGGAGCAAACATCCTTTTAAAGTTTACACCTACAAATTATGGCAAATGACGAGGTAAAGTATTCCCGTTTGCGATGCCTTGTTATAATATGCAGAGTTCAAACAAGAGATAATATAAATTGTTTATTTTGTTAATTAAGTATACAATTTTTTTTTCAACGAATTCAGTGCTGCAATTTTTCCACCCATTAATGCTTGTCAGTTGCCACATAACGCGGTGCTTAACACAATCGACTTGCATGTCAGAGGACCAGGTTTGATTGTCGGTTCGGCCATCGTGATTTAAGTTATGGTTTTCCTTAATCACTCCTGGCGAATACCAAGGTCATTTTTTCATACAAAGCATGACCTATTCCTTCCACGATCCTGTTTTTCTGGTCAACTAGTTCCTCACTGGTAAGTAGTAGGAGCTCGGCTGTTTTACGATGCTAGGGAATCATTAGTGGCCTAAGTACCATTTGATTAGCCTTTAAAGTGGTGTCTCCAGGGTAGACACTAAGTGGGGCCATCTTTAAATCTTGTAAATTGATCTTTACACCTTCCCACAAAGGGAGGGTGTGTTACGGTTGGCTGTCGTCTTCCCCTACCCCGCAGGAACTTTTCTGTTATTGGCCGACTAATTGGTGGCTACCCTTACTCACTTGAGGGACATTGAAGTTTTTTGAGGGTAGAATAACTGATGAGTGGGTTAGAGGAAAGAAGGGTTGTGGTGTTGGATGTATAGTCGGATCCACCTAGGTTCGAACCCCACCGAGGGTAATTTAAAGCATAATTATATGTGTACNAGTGTTGGATGTATAGTCGGATCCACCTAGGTTCGAACCCCACCGAGGGTAATTTAAAGCATAATTATATGTGTACATTAGAAAAAAACGGCTAAAATTCTATGGCCACCTACAACGAATGGACAATTACAGACTAACCAAAAAGATTTTCGATCACAACAACAGTCTAAAAACACCCACCAATTGGCTACAAGAAGTCAGAAACGACCTAAAATCACTTTCAATTACAGAAGAAAACACGAGAGACCGTGAAACCTTCAGAAGATTGGTCGACACTGCAAAATTTGAACCCAAAATCAGAAGGAAAAACAACTACACATTCACGGAGGAAAGAAAACAAAGACAGTCACAACTCATGAAGGAATATTGGGCAGCAAGAAAACTCAGCCAAAATGGTTCCAAGCGCTCTTAAATAGGGCAAATTCAAATTAAAAAAAAAAAAATATGTGTACTGTCATAGTCCTTTGTTCGAATTCCATAGATGCTAATTAAAGCTTATGTTTGCACTGGCACAGTCCNATATGTGTACTGTCATAGTCCTTTGTTCGAATTCCATAGATGCTAATTAAAGCTTATGTTTGCACTGGCACAGTCCATGGTTCAAGACCCGTCGAAGGTAATTAGATGTAATTAGTTGTAATTGTGTAATGAACATTTACGAGATAAATAAGAGAGACTATGTACATGTACCGAGAGAGTAATAGTGTAATTACACACTAATCACACATTTTTACCCATTGGCTGCCGAAACACAACTGAGGATGGTGTGATGCTCCTCGGTTCGATTCCCATTGAGATTAATTACAGTATAAATACATGTGTTAATTAAAGCATTATTACATTTGAGCAAGTACAAGTAATTGCATGTTCAACATTTATGAGAGTCAGCAGCATACCGAACTCCTAACACAGAGTATCACCTTGAGAAATAACAAAATAATATATCAGAGTAATTGCGTATTGAGAGTAATTACTTACAAATAAAATATGTCGGGATAAAGTATACGACCACTCAGCTCACAGGCTGGACGCAGAATGAGTTTAAAACACTACTAAATTTTGTTTATACCCCCTGTCACCTGGGACGACACACTTTATATATAAGGAGAAATATTACTTTTAATTAATGCATTCTTTACAAAAAATTTTGTTAAAGAGATGTAATTAAACCTTTGTTGTAATTATCACCTTTAATTTAATGAATATTGTTAGATATTAATAGCCGCATAATCAAGCTAATATCATGTCCGGGATACTTTAACGAAGCACAANTTAATGAATATTGTTAGATATTAATAGCCGCATAATCAAGCTAATATCATGTCCGGGATACTTTAACGAAGCACAACATTCTGCAGAGTCCACGAGTACCTTGAGGGGGGCATGCCCTTGCTGTCGGGCGAGAGTGTTTGAATTTTTTGCCACCAGGCGCACTAAGATCGTGGCGAGAGACCTCAGTCGACTGGCAATGTGGAAGAGAAAGCACATGCGTTCTCTGTAGGGGAAAGGGTAGACAACACTGAGGAAGGACGCAGGGGCAAGCATGGTTNGAAGAGAAAGCACATGCGTTCTCTGTAGGGGAAAGGGTAGACAACACTGAGGAAGGACGCAGGGGCAAGCATGGTTTATCCTTGGAATAGAAAACATGTACACTGTCTGAAGAGATGAGGGGTGTCACATATCCCATCGTGTATCTATCTCCTGCATGCCAGCGACCACATAGTTCCCAATATTGCTGATGGGCGTGCTGAGATCGTGGTGTGTGACCTCAGTCTGCCTTCACCCTCGGAAGACAAAACATGTACGCACTATGAACGNGGCGTGCTGAGATCGTGGTGTGTGACCTCAGTCTGCCTTCACCCTCGGAAGACAAAACATGTACGCACTATGAACGGGGTTGGGGAGAACATCCCCTCCTGCATATATCACTTGCGATGCGACCGAAGGGACTTGTTTCCCCCATTACATCTCTCAAGGGATGTTTTGAATGGAGGTCGGTTAAAAATTACATGTCTTCGACCATATTTGTGTATGTGTTGGTGTATGCATGCATGTTTAGGTGTGTATAGGTGCATNTAAAAATTACATGTCTTCGACCATATTTGTGTATGTGTTGGTGTATGCATGCATGTTTAGGTGTGTATAGGTGCATATGTGTGCATGTGTGTGTGTGTCTATGTAGGAGAGTGCAGCTGTGTGTAAGCGTGAGTGATAATCCCACTGTTAGGATTCGCTCATACTGCCTCTCCATGGTTCGACTCTCAGTTAGTCTGAAGTAAGTAAATGCATAACATGGGAACTAAGTTTGTGAACATTTGCCAGAAGCGGTACCAATCCAGTTTTTAAATTACTAATTGTGTGATCAATGTACACAGTCATATACCTCTAAATAAAAAAAATCTCTTCTATATCATGTGGTCCTAACACATACAAATATATATGATGGTGCATGTTAAATTTATTGTCTTTGGTAAGTGTTACACAAGTTAAAATTGCATTTCGGTAGACACACATTATATAATTTGTGGACTGACTCTAAAACATATATTAATATTTCAATGTTAATTTTTGAATATGTACGCGCACACCGATGATCATTCCTGTTGCATTACGTAACCTTTATTTTAAATATAATATACTCAAACGAACAACAATGTGTCTGGTTACATGAACTGCATTTTTTTTCATAAGCGATACATGTTTGCATGGTGTAAGAAGATGCGGCTTTACTCCTGCAGCAGATACTCCATCGCCTAGAATTCAGTGCCAGCATTGTTTCAAAACATTTAAGCATAGTGGCAGTATGTGTCGTCACGATAGGAATAGTAGTGTAAAAAATCCTGAGTGTATTACATATCGCTTTGCAAAGTGTGGTCGTACCTTTACGAGAGAGTCCACATTATCAAAGTATTCAGCAGTATGTAAAAGCAGTGCCCGAACGATAATAAAGCATGTATGCTGTTTCTGTGGTCAAACCTTTACAGCATTTCTTTATGTGCACTTATATGCAAGCGTATGTTCCAAGAGTCCTAAATTAAATCTATGTTGTTGTACACTGTGTCTTCGTTTGTTTAAAAATGATGTTGCACAAAGGAAACATGTATTTATTTGCAATTATTCCTTAACAACCACTACTTATTCGAACACGTCTCCAAGTTCATTGCCATCAGCTATGTTTGTAGGGGATTCAAGACCTGGGCATAAGTGTGTATACTGCGACAAGAAATGTACTTTAATTCGCAATTTGAAAAGACATCAGAAAAAAATATTTATTTGGGGAAAACTCTTAGAAATAAATTTGCTGCAATAAATGACAGCGTGTGTTTACTGATCATATGCAGCTTGAAAAACATTCTTCGACACGTGAGAAAGATGTAGTATAAATCCCACCAGCGTCTGTTTATGAATGTCGTTTTTGTCGGAAATTATTTACTTTACATAGCAACACGTATCGTCACGAGAGGAGAGGTTGATTAAAGAACCCTGATTGTGATGTACACCGATGCATGATGTGTGTCCTATTGTGTACAAGAAAGTATGCATTAGTGACACATATGGTAGAGTGTAACTGTAATTTATAACCATAGTAATGGTTGTTTTTTACGAGTTCTGCACATACTATGCTACTTGTGGTCAATGTGTAAGCAATTTTGTATTTCTGTATTAATATATAGTGTGTGATATTTTAATAATGTAATAAAAATATTTCTGTTAATAATATATATGTTTTATTTGGTATACAATATTCATTGGTTAGTTTGAAGTAAAGTGAGGTATACACATTTATTATATTTTTAATATAAGTGGGATGCCCGATTTCATTGAATTGGGGACATATGGGTGATCTGGTATTGCCAAATGGATACACACGCACGATGCGAGGTGTTCTTGTTCGAAGTGCGATCTCTACTGGGACCCTTCAGGCGATCATGGCACTGTCTATACGCGGAGTTTGGAACCATATGGGCTCCCCTACATACACCCTCCCTGAGAGTTGTTCCTTAGTTGGTTGGCTCGCGTAGCATAAACGGTAGTCAGAAAAAAAATGCAGGCTCGCAAGCGCACTTACTCACATTTACAGTATAAACACACATATATTTTAGCGACTTAACACTGCAGCTAGTAAAGCAATGAGGTCTTGACTCATAAATTAATAAGTATATTTTCGAGCACAGATTTTGAAGGTGTCTCTCCCATAACATCGTTATCAGTTGTGTATCGCTAATGAAAGTTAAAAGAAATAAAAGCAGTTCGTTTAACCAGACTCCTGGTTGTTGGTTTGTATACTTTTTTTTTTATAATCACGGTTACACAATGCAACAGTTGTGTTCATTGGTGTGCGTGCACATTTTTAAAAACTAACATTTGCAATTGTTAATGTAACTTTCAGATTCAGTCTACACATTAATTAATGTGTGTATACCGAAAAGCAATTTCAAATTGTGTAACACTTATCAAAGACTATAAATTTAACCTGCACCATCATACATATATACAGAAGTATGGGTTGGGACGACGTGTTATCGAAGACATTTCGTATTTCGAGGTAAAAATTATGAACATTGATCACACAATTAGAAATTCAAATAATTGATTGGAATTGCTTTCGGCAAATGTTAACAGACTTAGTACCCATGTTATACATTTACTTACGTTAGCCTGAGTGAGAGTCGAACCATGGAGAGGCGGTATGAGCGAACCCTGAAGGCAGGATTTATAAACATGCTTATACACAGTCGCACTCTCCTACATACACACAAAAACATGCGCACACATGATCTTACACACACAACTGCGCTCGAAGACATGCAAATGTTAACCACCTCCAATCAAACCATTATTTGACAATGGGAATTGGGGGGGGGGGGNGGGGGGGGGGGGCTAGACCCTTCGGTCACATGGCAAGCGATCGATAAAGGTCGGCATGTGCGCCCCTCCCCCTTCAGAGAGTGTACATGTTGTCTCTTCGAAGGTTGAAGGCAGACTGTCTCCCACCGCGATCTTCGCACGCCTGTCGGCATTCCATGTAACTACGCTCGCCCCCTCGTTCTTCCTTAGTGCTGTCTACCCCTTCCCCTTACAGATACCGTATATGTGTTCTCTTCCACATCTGACAGTCGACTGAGGTCTCCCGCCACGATCTCAGTGCGCCTTGCGGCAAAAAATCAAAACACTCTCGCCCGACAGCAAGGTGTTATGATTTTGATATTTTGTTTGGCAAGTATCCTTAACGGGGATATAGGGGCGTAACAAGTTATTTATAAGAGTAATGTGATGAGCACCATATAAAAGAGGTTTATTTAACATTAAGGTTGTACAATATTATTTCAATATAAAAAGGATTGAATATGAACTAAACAAATATACTGAAATAATAAATGATTGTATTTTAAAAAGTTTTAACAAGCGTTCCAATGGCCCGACGACAAAAGACACCGCCCACGGACTACACTGCCCTATATCGGCTGCGTTGTCCCCGTTTGCTGGCCGGTGGAGTGGGTTTCTGTGGTTTGCGATTTCATAACTAGTTTCAGCGATCATGGCCCGTGTCCAGGATAAAGAAGTGGAGGTTTGATCAGGCAGGCCGCTCAGCTAAGGGCCTGACTACAACTCGTAACAAAGGGCATACCCCATCTAGGTACTCGTGGTCTCTGCGGAATTTTTTGCTTGGTTAAAGTGTTCCGACATGATAATAGCATGACTGTGTGACTATAATTATTTAAACAATACACTTAGATTAAATTTGATCTTTACAGCATAGATAAAAATTAGATCTATTTTACAACATGTTTAACGAAGACGACATTAATTAAAAATAATATTTGTCCTTATATATAAATTGTGTCGTCCAAGATAGCGGGAGGTATAATCAAAATATGGTAGTGCTTTAAACTCAGTCTGTATCCAGCCTCCGGCTGAGCAGTCGCATACTTGATCCCGACATAATTTATCTCTGTGTAATTACTCTCATTACGCAATTACTCTGATATATAATCGTTTTTTAAGGTCGTACTCTGTGTTGGAGTTCACTACGCTGCTGACTCTCATAAAGGTTAGACCTGAAATTACAAGTACTTGCTTAAATGTAATTATAATTTAATAATTAACATGTGTAATTATACGTTAGTTAATTTCGAGTGGAATCGAACCGAGGAGCACCACAACACCATCAGTTGTGTTTTGGCAGCATTTGGGTTAACATGTGTACTTATTGTGTAATTACTATCTCCGTACATTTACTTTGTCGTTCTTATTACTCTCGTAATTTTTCATTATTCAATTACACCTAGTTACATCTAAATATCTTTGGCGGGTCTCGAACCAAGGACTATGTCAGGCCAAATGCAATTATGTTTTTATTAGCATCGATGGAATTCGAACCAAGGACTATGACAGTACAAACATAATTATGTTTTTAATTACCCTCGATGGGATTCGAACCTCGGTGGATCCTACTATACATCCAACACCACAACCCTTCCCTCTTATCACCCCCTCATTCATCATCCTACAATCAAAAATCTTCAAAGTCCCTCAAATGTCGCTTGGGCGCTTTGTCCGCCGAAAGAGTACCCACCTATTAGTCGGCCAATCAATGAACAGCTCCTGCGGGGTAGGGGAAGACGACAGCCAACCACAACATACCCTCCCCTGGGGGGACGGGGGAAGATCGAATACAAGGTTAAAGGATAGCACCACTTAGTGTCCACCCTGGAGACACCACTTTACAGGCTAATCAAATGGCACTTGGGCCACTAATGATTCCATATCATCGTCAAATAGTCTAGCTCGTACAGCTCTCGTGATCTTGATCCCAACGAAACGTTCAACCATAATTTTAAAAATGATTTTATTCTATGCCGCGGAGGAATACACACTGGGTCGAAATAAACCGCCAAAGAGAAATTTTAGATCTTAAACATCGCACCAGATTTGGAAAGCCAGAGTGTGTACTGCTAAATATTCTGAATTATTTCTAATGAGCGTGGGCTTACATAATGCGTTCTAAACGTGCGATGTTATAGAAAGCGTCTTATAGATACCGTATACTAGTCATGACGCTTTGTTTAACGCGCTGGCAATAAAATTAAAAAAAAAATTTAAAAAAATTATTTTTAGGGAAACATACAGTTTAATATTTACACTGACTTAACACACACATATTTTAGCTGAAGCAAATTACGGAAAGTAGCTTTGTAGACTCAAATATCATAGAAAGATGGAAACTGAAATTAGTGGCAGCTAAAACTGATTTTTTTACGTGCAATTAGTGATTCATAATTGCGGTAATTGTAACATTTAAGACTTTCATCAATTTCTGTGTATCACGTGATCTAAACTGCAGTGATTTCTGAGAATAGAGTCTGTCTCAGCCGTGACACTAGGCGCTTTCTCGAAACACTCCCGTTTTCGTACTTGTATTTATTCTACAGCAGACGAACCCCTATTTCATCCCTCCCCTCGTCTATTCTTAAGGGTTGGCTGGAAGCACTGATCTTTCAGTCGGGTAAGGATGCCGGCTGCATTTTTCTCTTATCCCTGATGACCCTGCCTGACGGCCGGAACAAATTTCAGACTTTCATTCACAGTATCATGTAATCAACACCGAACTGCCACGGTTTTGTGACCCGGGCTGCTCCTCCTGTGCCTGATCCGAAAAGGTTTAAAAGGAGACAACTTTCTAAGCAGTTTAGGGGAGTGCATATCAGGAATTCCCATTAACATTCAGGCTTACATATTGCCACTTCCGTCTGCACATAGAGAAAATATGCTTCTTGTCACATCAGGCTGTTAGATACGTGCACTCCCCACCAGACAGGACAAAGTCCATAACCATGAATAGATTTGAGCTCGGTCAAGGCTCTAATTGACAGTAGTTGAATACTGCCAATAAAAAGAGTGACGCCCTTTCCAATCGCAGTGGGTGGATGTTCTCCACCCGAGGGTGGTTCCACCTCACCTGTCAACAGCAGAGTACGGAGTTGAATCCGTACGTGCCACCTTGATGGGGCCGAGGACTATCCACCTCTACAAACCCGCTTTGTAAACGAGTCCTCTTACTAGGCGGACCAGACCGTCGATCCTTCGTTAATGAGCACCAACCCTTCGAAACTAACACCGAGGGGAGCCGGCACGCTTGCTTTCCAGGGCAGCGGCTACCGACCCGTCTCATACGTGCAGTGCCCGCCCTCCAGGCAAGTACCCACCTCCAGATCTCCTTCCACGAAGAAGATTCAACCACCACCTTTCTAATATAGGCCTAACTTTCAAGTTTTGGTTTTTGGCTCATATGTGTGCTATTCTTTCTGTAAAAATATATCATTAGGCTCATGTCTTATAGGACTCATATACCACGTTAAATAAATACACAAATAGTAACACCGGAGGCGATTGGCAGCAAACTCCGAGTGCACGGTGCAATGCTAATGTATTTTTATGCGATGGATTTTTGTAAAATAAACGTATGTATTTTTACTTCTCAATTTCCACTTTATAAACCTGTTGGTCTTCTTTTTGAGACCTTACCAAGTAAGAGCCGCATGAAATTCCGGAACAGGCAAGAACGCTCTGCAATAATTTACAGAAAGAATAAATGCTTACCGACATCTGTGTTTACGAATCGGAAGAGTTTTCAAGGTGTCTAATGTTGTTACATCCTCTTTGCTAGGTCACAAAGACAATTCCTTCCCGGTCGCGTTAGCCGTACTTCTCCTATCACACTAGAACAGAAACGGTACGTACGCTAAAGTCTGTCTTTTGTAAGGAAAGTTTACTGATATTTAAGTGAAGACGTTCTTCTTTTTACCAAGTGTGAACAAAATTCACCCTTATAAAACGCAACATCAGCAAACGTAATAAGATGTTTACCCATGCTAGACCTGTTTAAACTTAACTAAAGGCTTTTCACGGGTAAAGTAAGCACTTTTAAAAGAACCCTCTGAAAAAAAACATTGGTCATAGCTACATATATACTACATTCTACACCGGTATACAGGCTCCTAGTTAAGTTGGCATCGCATAAGTACAAAAGTTCTTTAGACTTGCCGTTATAGCGAGTGTAGTGTTTAAATGTATGGCCAATGAAGTTAGTTGGCCTTGTTTAGTAAACAGTTTAGTATTAATATCAATTTCAGTAATATATTTACATTTCTAACAATTCCACCGCTTCACATGCGTGGCGGACGAATAAAGCGATCAGGTCCATGGTAATGTTAATATTACATACGGCGGAAGGACACAAAATGAGAAGTAAAAGAAGATTTTAAGCAGGACTTTCAAAAGTGCTTAATAAGCCATGAAGAGCCTAAAATTCTCGAAGTCTCAAAATAGCCTCTCCTTTAAACATACTATCACTTATTGTTCCAGTTGGTAGCGCACAGCCCACAAAAGGAAAGAAAATTCCTTTTGACGAAATAATAGCGCCGGCGTCAAGGAAGAGAACAATTCACTGTTTAAAATTTTCGGTACTCAGAGTTTCCTTAGTCTCGGTGTGGAGTTCTTAAACAAGAGAATTTATAATAAGCAGAGAGTTTGAAAACTTAACCCGCTATGTCCCCGAAGAAAACTTAACAATACCACGTCACCTACTGCCAAAGTATGTCTCCAATAAGGAAGTTGTCACAAAAGCAATCAAGTGTTAATATTTGATTGAGGGATACACTTACGTTGTAAGTGAACCCAATAACTTCTTTGGAAAAGCAATTTTAGGTCTACAACCATGTAACTGAAGGAAACGATGTCTAAGCGTATTTAATTATTTCCATGAGTGTGCGTAATTATGTTTGTACAGTTCGAAAATTTTTTTAAAAGCGAAATTTAATAAAAAAAAAATTTAAAAAAAAAATCGAAATTAGATTTTGAATGTTTGAAAAGTTTTAAGTTAACGGTTGGGGTGTTAATATGTTGAATTGTACAAGAACCAAAGTTAAAACTTGCATTTATTTTATAATTATAAAGTTTATACGTTATCAAAACATACGCAGACGTATTCCGATCACACGGATTTTTTTTTATCTAAAGTGGCCCGTTCAAAATATTCTTATCACAGCCAGCTTTCATAGTAAAACAATAAACGCATGACTTCCATCCTCGAAACCATTGTCCAACCAAACGACTTTCATTACATGTTGCATTATTACTGGCTATGTGAATCCACAAGATGATATGCAACACGAATGTTGTGGTTTTATTTATTTATACGCTAATCTCTAAATAATATAAAACAAATTCGCTTATCCGCGTGTGTATGTGTATTAATTCAATTATATTTTATGTAAGGATAGTAGAGAAATGTCGAACCGTTTGTAATCAAGTCGTAAAAAACAGCTTTTAGGGCGCTTACATGGCTTGCGCTGACTAAACCATAAGAGATACATCAAATGAATGTACTACAGAATTGTAGCTCTCAAAAAGGTTCACAGAAAACTCCGCAATAGTATAAGTTCATCTTTTAAGGATAACCCTCAGTAACCATTTTTGTCTTCCAAAGTATCTCTGTAGAAACTTAATTGTTACCGGGCGAAGCTGGGCCGGTTCGCTAGTCTTTTATAAATGCCAAATCTTGAACAGGATAATATTATCCAGAAATATTACAGAAATATACATAAAATAAATTATTATGCTGAAAGTATAATTCATTTTCAACCGAAAATGAGGGCTGGTATTATCCGTTCTTCTAGAAGAATCTCAATTTCTTAAAAACAAATTTCCAAAAATATTTTTATGTCACTGCAACGCTGCCTTAGTGTAAAGTAGTAATATTTATATAAATTTTCCACAAACATAAATAGAACAATAAAATATTTACGGGATTGTAGGATATCAACTTGTCTGAAACGGTCGTGATAGTCATAGTTACAACTTGTGGGGCCGCGGTTGGCGTAGCGGATAGAGTAGTCGCCTCTCTGAAGGGGAACCGAATTATATTACAGACTGAGTTGTTCCCGGATTTTCGCACGAGGTAATTGTGCCACATGGTGCCGCTGCTCGGCGGATTTTCTTGGGTATATCCCGTTTTCTCAGCCTTGCATTCCATTGCCGCTCCACACTCCCCTCACTACACCCTCATCGGTTCTAAAGATCTCGTAGTTAAGGGCCACCCAAAACCTCTCATCTCCACTCTAAAACTTGCATACGTAAAGATTTTGTTTATTTTTAATAACAGTTCTAATAAATATCGCCACGAACTGAGCATTATTTCTTTTAGCGAAATTAATACCCCCTTCTGTAACTTACATCCTGTACTTGGGAGACGTTTTAGTTAGAATAAAAGGGTTTTGGGTGACTAAGATTGCGTGAAAAAGACTGAAAGGTTTTAGGGAAGGTTAGGCGTACTCAAGAAGCATGGCAGTAGAAAGAGTTGGCACTCCCAGTTTTCATCTTGTCTCTTTTTTGCTGGCTGAATTTGGGGCCACCAACGATTATTTGTTGCCAACCACACAGCATGGACTCAAATTTTTTTATACTTGATAGAAATTTCACTTATAACATTTGGAATCAAAGAAATGAGTTTGTAAATAAAACTTTATGGACCCATACGAGTTTAATACATCATCAATTCAATTTCTAGGAATTTTTTTCAAAGTAATTAATAGCTAATTATCTGTGTCTCTGCAGAACGACTACGTTAGCTATATACTTATGTCAGGATGATTAAAAATATCTTGAATATTCTTATATTTTCAACAGTAAGAAATAACTTTAATGTTCATAAAAAGAATATAAGAAAAAATTTAGGAGACAAGGAGTTAACTGAAGTACTTGCTGGGGACTGAATATTTTTGCAATCAGTTTTGGGTCAGAATTTTTGTAACGAACTACCCAGACTCTTGTAACGCGCATACTTTCGTACATGCTATGCACGAAATGTAATAACTGTTTATAACCGTCAAGCAACTTTGAATAACAGGAATGCCACTGTAACAGATGGACGGCAACACGATGCTTTATAAGCGTATCATACATATTTTTTCTCTATAATATTAACTTGTGTAAGTGAAGTTAAATTAATTGTTATAAAATAAAGATGAATACAATGCAAGGAACTTAATTTTATTTATCAATTATGTCAGTACATGTGTTAGTTCAAGTTGGTACACACACGATCGTTAGTACACAGAAAGGACTCTGTGTCCCTGTATATTGTAGTATCATCTCCCTGAACATACTCACACCTCAGGTTGCGTTTAAAGCGGCAAGGTTTTAGCGAAGCATAAGCGCATTCACGCATCGGAACGACTATCAAAATTTTATGAATGATCATGCACTCCCGAACACCTCCAATTTCCCTGCTCTAAGTATCTATGTAAATGGGGTGGCGATTATATTAAGAAAGGCAAGGTTTCAGTGAAATCAGAGGTTTCATGTTCAAGACATTACACAAATTTTTATCATTTTCATAATTTTTTTTTTTAATTTTTACTTAAATTTTGGTTTATTATTTTTGCAGTGAACGTGTGGGAAGTAAGTGATGCCGGAGTGTTCGTATTCATTCTTTAACAAAAGCAAGTATTGCTCCCCTGCACCCCGCCCTCACCCCTTTCCCGAAATTTACACCAGGGTTTTGATTTACTCGTGAAATATGCGTAGAAATAAATATGCTGGAGCTATACCGATTAAACAGCTACATGGTGTGTGCATGAGGAAAAGCTGTTAAGAAATACCGCTCAAGTTAAATATCAAAAGGAGAAAAAATATGAAAATACCAATATTGGTATTTGTTTCCCTGCCTGTAAGTTGGAAAAGGGAAGTCGGGGAAATTTTGTATTCCTCTAAACGCCTTAAATTTTCGTTTTCAGGAGAACATTTAATTTATGTTTCTTGTGACATATCTTTACGTGTATGGTCGATGAATGTAACTGTAGGCAGCTAATAAATGCATGTGGATGTTTTCATTTTTTAGGTACAGAAAATATTCCAGAATGTGATCTCTCTGTGGAGTGTGAAGTATGACGCAAGGAACCTTGTCATAAAAAAATTCATTATTTTTATTTATATTATTTAATGTTCGTCGTGTAGGCATTATTTGTAACTACAATTTCTACGCATAAAACTTTTAAAGCGTGTATGTTTGGCATGACACCATGTCAAAAAGTGTTTTTGGACATAAAAATAATAAAAAATGATTCACAGCTATGAAATAACTAACATGGAAATAATATACCATGAGCTACTTTCCTATAAGAAATGTTTAATATCACGCTATGGAATGGTTGCCATTTTTAAGAGTTGATTAAAGTAAAGAAGATATGGCATGTGTTTTATTTGTAAGAGACTGTGTTTTTCTAAAATAAATTTTGCTAAGCATGCCTTAAAATTAGTTGAAACATCACCTTTCTGTCACACATGTTCAATTTTCTGTAAATATTTTCGTTAATTTCCTTTATACCTCCAAATAAATAAAATTATGTTTTTGACATCTATATACATAACATGTGGTCAAACCATGTTACGCGAGGAGAGAGTACTTGAAAGTAACGTCTACAAGTTAAACAGTATTTCATATAAAATTAAGTTAATGAATTTTTGGTGACCAATATCCTTAACGTGTGATGTGTTCCTTAAGTATAGCAGAAAAATGAGTCGTGTGCGGGATGAGATGACGTGAAAATAAAATGGCTTTATGCATCTAGGCTCCAGTCTTTCCCTTGGGATAAATGTTACGCTTACAAGTTTTATAACAACGTGTAACCAAACAAGTAAAACAAAAAAGAAACTGGTGGTTTTATCGTTTTAAGCTTAACACGCTACTTTTTCTTACTCGTCAGCAAAACCTTTTAAGTTGCATTTAGCCGTCTCTGTATTTGAATAAAGTTACCTACGAAACACTATATTGAGACGGCACGTCTCAAATTCCGTAGTACAGGCATGTTCTACTGACGTTTATCACTTCTCCCTCGAGATGTTTCTTGCAGACGTCACAGTTTACTTAGGTGTCATGATGCCTTACCAAGCGTGGTTAACACGACTAATTAGCACATCATTACGGGATCCGGCTGCCACGAGTTTCTCTAGGACTCTGTTAACGTAAATATTTACGATTTGATCTTAAATAGATGTCGTTATTTCGTCAGCATGTTATTACTAATTACTATACTAAGCGGATTCAATTACTTAACTTTAAAACGTATTGGCTTTCCTTGAAAATTTGTGTGCCTTAATGTCGGACAGTGAAACCTAAGAAATGAAATGCTTCCTAACACCAACAATTATTACCAGGAATAATAAAGAGAATTGCGTATTTTTCACACAAGATGAAATTACACCGTAACTAAAACTTATTTTCCATAATTATGTTAGCATGCTGATGTGTTGACGCAGAGCAATTAAGAGTAAAGAGGCGAAACGGCCGCTTAAATCGCGAACTTTGGTCGGACACGCCAGAAAAATGCAACAACTTTCGCCAATCAGCGCCTGGTAACATACTCGCCAGCTGGTGGCCCAGCCAATAAGGGACATTTCGCAGCGCGCAGTAGCAAATCAGACACAAGGCCCGTTCCCAGAGCCTCGCGTAGCCAGTCAGAGGATGTGAACGCCCACATTAAAGTATCGGTGAGGAAATTTCGCCTTTGTGCGCTTATTTACTCTGTGGTGTTGGTGGAGGGCTACTATAGGCTGTCGACGGCTATTGAAGTATTTTTAAAATCAACATTTTAAAAAATGACACAGCCCTTACCTGCGTATATCGCACACTGGCGGGCATGCCCCAAAAAAATGTTGGAAACAACGGAATGAAAGTAGTTCAATACCTTAACGTCGAATTACACGTTAGTTAAGCATTTGTGATTACTGAAATTATTTATTTTACTTTCTGTCTTTTTAATACATATAAGTATAATAAATATAACATATGAAAATATATTTAAATTTTAAAGAATTGCACAGTTTTACGTAACCAATACATAAATAAAGTGACCAGTACCATAGAAATGTTAATTTTACATATGGTGAAAGTATACGTAAACAATGAGTATACAAGAAGATCTTCGTCAGAGCTTTCAAAAGTGCCCAGTTTACGGTGAACAACCTTTATTAATATTCCTTGAACAGGAATCCGTTACTTTCTCGTCTTATTTCAGATAGACCTTAGATTCGAGACGTCTCATACCAATTCAAATTCTGCCCGAGGTTAAATTTTCCGTTATGATTTCAATTACATTTTTTTTGTGAAGTAAAATAACGTTAATCGTGCTAAAATAAATACCTGGCTTAACTATAAATTGTCCCTCATCACGTTTAGGTCACACGATTTCAAATCCCGTCGTGCAAAAAATGTTAAACCTTCCTTTGAACTGAAACTCTTGGCAGAACTTTCCAAATATCGTGGAAACCAAAAATTGGAAATTTAATATTTCACTTCATATTCAAGGTCGGGAAACCAAGCTTTAAGCCCACGCGAGAATACAGTTAGACCTTCCAGTGATATAGTTGTCCTCGCCAAATTAAATAAACTCGATAAAGAGGAAGGAGATGAAAATCACGAAATATTTCGGTAGTCATAAATGAGAAAGCTTAACTAGTCCCATCACCGCTTTGGAACACGCAAAGATTTATGAAATCATTACTTTCCGGTAAACGTGTTTAAACCCTAGACAGACAAGAGACGGTCGCACTGCTCAATGAACGATATCGGAAGATTTACTTTAAGTTGACGCCTTGAATCATTTTACGGCGTAAAGAATTCACGCACTCTCCTATTAGTAGGTGGTTTGCTTATTTAGTTTGCAGTCACACCAAGGTTTATACTACTCAGGCTGCGGACAAAACGAGATTTATTTTGGGGAATGTTGGAATAGGAAACATTTCCGCCGCAAGGCGTGCTGGCATTTCAAAGAGGTCGCTTTTAAAGTCGCTGTAATTGACGAAATTATATTCATTTGTTTGTAAAAGTTCGTGTTTGTCTAGAATTGTAATACATACTTGCCATAAAGAAATATTTTTGTATTAACTTTATTTGGCATTTATTATTTACCCCCTCCAATGGTGTTTACAAAAAAAATAAAAAATACAAATGTGTTTGGCATTGAGTGTTCATATGCAAGTATATTTCAATGAAAAAACGTTACGGTTTTAAGTGCGGAAAAAATATAGTTTTTTTCAAAAGAAACTTTCTACTCTTCTCCTTTCCCTCGAGGAAACTACGGAGGAAAGCCCTTAAAATAATCCTTTTAACGGTTTTCACAATCTTCTTCTGATTCAGTCGTCTTTTTTAAATAAAATAATTGTGTAAGCCAACGTTTTGCTAAACCCAGTTATACAACAGAATATTAACACCTTGTAGAAATATTCGTTATATTTCCACTCAAGTGCTAAGAACTGAGTTTATTCTTTACGTTGGTTCGATCCCAATGAAATTCGGAAGATTTTACACATCTATATTTATTTTATGAAAATTTGCAATTATATCATTTACTTGCATAGAAAATGGATAAATCCGGTACACACGCAACTCCAGTTCAACCTGGCGTCGAAAATGTTTAGTTGCCGCATTAAATGAATTGAGCTTCCCAGCCTGTATAGAAAAAAACTTTGTCACGCATTATTACAACATTTAATATTTATTACTCTAAATGGCGTTGCTAGCTGCAACACAGCAGAGTACTCCACCATCATTTTCACGTGTTATTAATCCAATAACTTATTACAATGAGTTTTTCTGCAGTAAACGCTGGGTGCATTTTTATGCAGTTTTGATACATAAGTGTAGTAAAATAATGAATATTCGTGTGGTTTTAAAATATTTTCTTTAGTAGGAGGACGTGTTTAAGAAACTACCCGATACATACCTAACCTCTGGTCTTGAAAAGGACAATTTCTTCGTGTATTTTATTCAAGCAAAAATATAAATCTAACATTTAATTTGGCACCGAAAATGCATGAATTCTAATACCAAAAATTGGATTTGTTAGTTAATAGTAAAACGTGATCGAATAAATTTAAAAGTGTTTCTGTTTATTTTTTTAAACAATTTTTATCCAATAGAAAATATATGAAACTATTTTGGTAATTTAAATATTAACGAATATTTTTCACAAAAATTTATGCTTGTGCAGTATTTCGTACTGCATGTGTGTTTTGATTAACACGTCTGAATTGTTTATTCACGTACTTTGTAAATATAAGAAAAAAAATAATTTCAACGCTGATTACAAAACACACTTGTACTGTTTAGCGATGTTATTGAGTTTTATACTCATTTAAGTTACATTGTTGTTAGGGCAAAACATTTAATTTATGTGGGGTATAAAACAACTTCTTAGAACTATATGTTATTTATCGACCATTTTTTGACCATACTTCGTTTGCTTTTTGCAATTTATTTTATTATTATGAAATAAATATAAACGTTTAACCAAAATAATATGAAAACATTTAACGTCAATATTCCTTGTTGCACTGTTTTGCGTAGAGGAGTTAGAGAATATAAGTACTCATTATAGTGGATACTGAAAGTCTGTTGCAGATTCGTGTTGGGTATTGGGCTCACGCCAGGATTATCTGGGCCTCCTCGTCAAATGAGAACAGCATTTTAACGTTCACGAAAAAATTCACCGTAAATCAAAAACTAAGCCGCGACAAGCTTTGAAAGAAATTTACAATGGTCGTTAAAGTCGAGAGTCTCGGTGTTAAAGATAAATGTACGAATTTCGTATTTCAATGTCTTTGTTTTGCAAATGAATACCTCCATTAAATGTTAAAACTCCCCTAGTTTATGAGAAGCTGAGAATGGCAGCGGGTACATTTTGTATTACTTATTCTGAGTTATCGGTAGTAAATGCCATGAAAAAAAAAGTTTATCACGCCGGATTCATAATAAAAAGATACACAATTGTATACTGCAAAACAATTACCTTTTTAGCATTCGAAGGGAAAACATGCTTAAGAGATTACTACCCAAACTCGGTACACATACAGGCCTAGTACTTAGTAAAGACATCTGACTGATATAGTTTTGACCATGCCGGACGCTTATTTTCAAAATGCGACCACTTTCAAATCTAGGGTGCCATGTCATATCTCGACAATCATTTAACTGATTTAAACCAAACTTGGTATGTTTACAGTGCATCATGTAATCACTTAATATAAAAAATAATATAATTTGACCGCGATTTTGGAAGATAACACCACCTGAAAAATTAAGCTTTTTAGTTATATTTCGAAAACTTTTAAACCTATTTACACCAAATTTTACAGGAATGTAAACTATGTTAGGCCATGTAATCGTAAGTAATTAAAATTGACAATTGACTTATTTTCAAAATGGTGGTCATGGAATTATTTTAGGTTAATTTTTTATGCTGAAAGCATATATATATATTACAAGCAAAAAATATGCTACAACAATAGACTCTTTCATAACCATTTTGTAATTTAGCATCAAATTAAAAAAATTTACTTTTATATAAGATCTCTGAAAACAATCAATCAATTGCTAGCATACTTGGCACAAAAAGTCATCCAGAAGTCAGACGGTGCGAGGTTA
Organism: Clitarchus hookeri; assembly: GCA_002778355.1. Taxonomy (NCBI): domain Eukaryota; kingdom Metazoa; phylum Arthropoda; class Insecta; order Phasmatodea; family Phasmatidae; genus Clitarchus; species Clitarchus hookeri. The sequence continues at coordinate 238,904 of NQII01003231.1, read as the reverse complement.
CGTGGCCGTGGTCGTAATCATGCAAAGGGTCGTCCCTCTCTTCCAATCTACCAGCGTGGGTGCCGTCCGTCGAGGTGTTGGTAAACCACAGTAATGAAATATATTTGGGCTATGTCCTGTTTGAACCGCAGTGCGTGACGTGCAGAGAAGTTCGCATTCTCCAAGTAAAACGGTTAGGACTCCTCTGGAAGTGTATGTACGCAGCGTTACTCGGACGAGCAGTGAAGGAGTTTGGGGCACTTACGCGATCACTGGAAACTCCAGCCTGGACATTCACAGAGTGGAGTGGAGAGATGCGGGTAGCTTTTAACACCAAGCTCTTGAGAGCCGACGAGGGTGAAGTGAGTATGGAGCAGCGCCGGAATGCAAGGGTAGGGGGGAACGGGAGATCACCGAGGAAACCAGTCGCATCGTCCGGCATAATTCCTGCTTGAAAAAATCCGGGAATCAAACCCGGTTCGTCTTGGAGGGAGGCAAGTAATCTGGCCACTACACCACGTAGGTCCCGGACATCCACTGAGAATCTCACCTGAAAGCTTCCTGTGTACAGTACGTGGTACATCGGTTTTTGGCGTCTATGCATGGCTGTTAAAGTTGTCGAAGAACTCATTCTTCATGAGTATGTCTTCATATGTTAACAACTGTGCTAGTAAGTTGCAGAACTCCGTACGTCTAGCAGAGTCGATTGGATACATTGTTTGCACCTGCTGTAAGTTGTATGGATGGAGTAATTACTCATGCACGACCTTCTACATGTGTCCAACACCCGTTTTGCATGCAGTCCCTACATGCTAGATTCCGATTTTACCCCTACATGCTCGAACAAAGACTTTCCTAACATGAGTGTGTGCACTTGTCGTCTATCCCCAGTATCGAGCATCGTCACTACGATGCTTCTCTGCAAACTAGAATTTGCGGTCTGAATCAAGCATCGGCAGTGTTCGGCAGCGTACACATGAACAAGACCATGTTGCAATCAATGTAAGTGTTTTCGCGTACTAGTGCATTCCCAACTCTCTCCCAGAATATCGCATATTTCCCATAAAAATCAACTTTTGTGCCAAGAAAATGAACTATCTAAAATTATATATTAAAGCTAAGGAAAATAATTTGTATACAAATATAATGAACTTAATTATTATCCGAATCCGATAGCACTGTAGCCTTTTACCACAGGTATATTTTCGAAATTTGTGTTATCTGCGTAGTTAAATAAAATGGGGAAAAATTGCTGATGTATTTTTATTATTAATTCTGACTATCTATTATAGTTTTATGAAGATTTCGGCTGACGTGGGAATTTTATGTCGATAAAAAATCTCCCCCCGCGTTATGATATGCCTTTCCCCCGTCATATGAAAAGTCTAGTGATGTCCTTGATGATTGTGATAGCCAAGGCATCGTACACGCGTATGGACGGGAAGCCGGACTGATGCTGGTTCGCGTCCTGTCACAGACGTGACTCCGAGTCGGTGAGTATGTTGTTCAGGGATCAACAGTATCGGATATCCCGAAGTCTCGAACCTTTGCTTTGCTACGCGATGTTGCGTAAAGCCTAACGTCAGTTTCTTCAACGTAGAATTTTGGTACGTAGGTTGGGATTAAAGTCTCGTCGAAGGCGAGGTCCGTAGACGGGAAAGGAATCGGCCAGGTCCTCAAGGAAGGAACCACCCCAGCATTCACCTGGAGCGATTAAGGGAAAACATGCCCAACCGAAATCAGGATGGCCGGAGACGGAATCGAACCCACGACCTCCCGAACGAGAGTACAGTGGTTTACCACTGCGTCACTTCACCCAGGGAAAGTCTAATGTTGTGAAAACAGTATTAATGTTACTACAACAGTGTTTTTTTGTTATCTGTGAGTCGTCAGTAACTAATGTTGCTGTTAATGTAAAATAATTTTACGCTATTGATGATAACGTAACATTAAGTAATTTTGTATAAACGTTGCCTCCTTACTGAACTGTCAACATTAAGGTGGTGCTTATGTTGCAGCAAAACAAATCTTGTGTTGAATTGATGTTAACATTTGTGGGAAAAAATGTTCTTCTATTTTCCCTGCTTTAAAAAAAACCACTCATATGTAACATAAATTAAGTGAAATAATTTTGTCACAAAAAAGAGTTATTAAAAACGAAAAAACGGTGGCCGGGAGGGTAATTGAATCCGCGGCTTGAGTGCTTCACGATTATCACTTTACGAAACCTGACGTCCTACCAACCACCGTTTCTTAACATGTCCAGTTTTGTTTCATATAGTAGATATTCAGTGCAATATAACGACAAACTGCAGTTCTCTTTCGTTTTGTGTAAATACTTTATGCTCCAGAAATATATGCTTTTGTGGCACACGTAAAATTATTTGCAAAGCTTGGGAGCTGGTCTAACCTCCATTTATTTCTCATACTATGCTTTAAAATTTAAATACTGTGGTTTCATTTTACGAGGTTATCGCTTTTCACTACTATCTGCCATTTTACAACGCCAAGTCAGAGTTAACTTGTGTTGGTTGGACTTTACTTTAATGTCGCAGAAACACAAAATATTCTGTTCTTCCTGTTTTTCTAGATTAATACAACATGTACTTGCGGCAATATTACCTAGAGACTTTATTAATATTGACACTTTAACAGTATATTTTCTTTGGGGTAATACAAGACTATGAAAATGGTTAACATTGTTAACTTTGTCACAACATTATTAATTTTACTACAACATAAACATTCAAAGAAATGCCGTTATAGTAATTTTTTGCAAGAACATTAGACATTTTTCTGTGCTGTGTGTAACGTAAATTTTGAAAGCACAAATGAGCGTCACAGAAGATTGCAGAGTCTACATGCGAGAACTTGAATATTTATTTAGAGACAGGACTATTACGTCAGAATACGTAACGTAATTTTACACTGTTTGACTACATAACTTTTAATTCTAACCCGCATGTACAAACTCTGAGCACTAAGGCATAAATGCCTTTTATTTTTGCTTCAAATACTTAAAAAAAATATATTTGTGTTATTTACATGTTTTTATGTTGTGTTAAAGTATTAGACTTTAAAAACTGCAAGGTTTTTATTTGTAGTCAACCATGTACCAACAAGCAACAGGATCTGCAAAAATTTTGTTTATTGTCGGTGACTGACCGCATTCTTCAAGGGTGAATTTTGGTCTTCTTCAAGTAGATAATAAATAACACATGTGTCACTACGAAATATTACAGACGTAATTTTATTTATGTGTTATAGCAGTGTGCAAAAATCTGCCCTTAGTAAAATTTATGCTTTATGTATATACGAGTACAAACATACACTTATATAACTATAATCTGTTTGTCAGAGAATCAGTGCGGCAATTTTAGGTATAGTCCGTTCACTGTTACTTCGAACTTTTCAGAATCACTGCTAAAGTTTTACTTCCGGGATATTCATCCGCCTCATGCAAACAAAGCATAACCGAGTCTAAAAATTACACCAAATGGACAATGCACCACATTCGTGCGCGCTCATTGTAATAATATAATATTAATAGTAAACTAAATATTATAATTTATAGATAAAATATGAATTAAAGTTATTTTTAACCAACATACATATATTTTTGTATTACCAAATTGTAATACTCTTGTGATACACGCCATGTTTAGGACACAACTAAACACGTCATAAATGGTGTGATTTTCCAAAAATTTGTTTCAGAAAGGGTGAAGAAACCGCGAATAGACAACAGCCCTTTGATCACAGCTTCAAGGTCATTGTTTATTTGCCATTGTACGTCCAGAGGGCTGCTCAGGGGTGGCCAGTCCCCACAGCCAATAGTTATCGCAGCCATTACACGGCTCGCATTATCTCGCTAGGCGGGCCGCATTTTGGTCGAGGAACAATTGCGCTTCCCCTGTGAACCCGTCAGCGACAACGATAAGTCCACTAGGGCCTTGTTAGCGCGCCGCGTCTGTTTTGCCTCTCTCGACCGAAGTTNTTGGCAATCTTTTTTTTCTGTCGCGCCGAAAATTTATGAACGGCCGGGCGCTTCGGTGACCTTTTCTCTCCACCCCCGGGGAAGGGTGAGGGTGGGGGAACAACAGCACATCCGGGATAACTCGACATAAATTCTGTGCCCCTTGCCCGCGTTGACTGCGGCACCTGTCGTTCTCCCTAGATTACAACCGCGGTAATTCTTCACCTCTTTCTTTTGTAGTCTTTTGCAGTATGTTTGAAAAGCTATATCTCGGACTTGGCGTTGTGGTAGCTCGTTGTCTCGCACGCGGAGGTCAGGTGTTCGTCCCTGCTCCAGCCTCTTTTCCTTAAAACATATTTTCATTCCTTTTTTTTTTTTCTCGATAGAATGTCAATGCAGTTCCATTTAATATTAAACTCTCTATCTCCTCCTTTAATGGTAAATACTAACAGATGGACAACATGTAGAATTTACAAAATGAATCATTTTTATGTATTTTTTTGCATATACCACCTCATCCCGTACACAAATAATAATAAAAAGTTTTTTTTTTTAGTTTTTGTTATTTTTAAAACAATGTATGATAAGGAGCGGTGTTTATCAATAAAAAATTAACATTTTTATAGGTCTTTACTCCAATTCTTCCCCTTGAGTTCGTTGCCATTAAGAAATAATTTCTTCAGAAATCCTAGGAGGAGATAAATCTAAGTATGATACACGTTTTTGAAGATACAGCTATTACCATTACACCGCTATGCATTTTACACACAAATCCTTACGCACAATACATCTCTGATGTCACAAAAAAATATTTTTTCGATCTGCAGTTTTGCGTACGTCCAAGGTGTTACTTTTAATTTCGATATTTTTGAAAATAGCTCTATTGTAAATCATATGTAACATTATTTCGTTTTATTTAAAATTCTCAGGGAATGTGATACATACATCATAATATTAGGTATTAAACTTTCACAAATATTTAGAATAGTATGAACTTGAAGTGTGTGTGTGTGTATATATATATAAATTCTTATACTTGAGTTATTTTAATTAAATTACGTGAGCTTTGTTATTTAATGCTTACTAGCCTTTAAACGATTCTTATTGCTCATATTGGCTGTAAGTTGCAAAAAATATAAGATATAATTTAATAAACGACCGCAAGATTTTCACTTATAATTTAAATGGCATATACATGGTAGGTACGCATCAATCGTACATTATAAAATTTCGCAGTGTAGTGAAAATGTGTGCCACTTTTTTGAGAAACAGTGTGAAATCCGTAACACATTCAAAAACGCAGGCAGATAATCACAGAATACATCGTGTCTCTGAGTGCGTGCGCCATCCAGTGGCACCCACGTGTAAGCAAGCCTGCCTCTCGCGTGTCATTCAACAGCTATAGACATACTTATTTCTTGTCGATAAAGATACCCTTGTACGTTGTCGTAGTTAACACCTTATTTTCTGAATGTCCGTCATTCTTACTGCCAGCTTGAAATGCCAAGAGGTAATTCCTTAAAAATGTTGGAGTTTAAAGTTACAACCAATCTGACCGTTACGGTTAATACGTCTCTTGACTAACATTAGGTTGCATAGCAAGCGAACGTGCTTCTACATCACGAAATTGAAAGCCAATATACGGAAGGGTGTTAACCCTTTGAATGAAATAANAGCAAGCGAACGTGCTTCTACATCACGAAATTGAAAGCCAATATACGGAAGGGTGTTAACCCTTTGAATGAAATAATTTGACGGCAGATGTGGAATTTCAGTTTTGCAGGTAATTTTACAATTACACGCCAACCAGGAACTGAGAGATTGATCATTATCTATTTACGCATTAGGTGCTGTGAAATATTTCTTTGCATCCTCATTCAAGGGCGTGTATTGCCCTTGGGAATTACTATTTTTTTTTTCAACATGTTTAACTATGGCGACTCTGCAGCCGTATTTAGTTCCATTCCACCCACCTGCAGTATCTCGAGACTTGTTTCGGACGTGACCGTTGACCTTTCCGACTTGGTCTCGCAGACAAATAGATAATAGAGACGTACACTCTGAATAAATGGAACACTTGCGATGTCAGCATTTGTTTAAGTTTTCTCAACACCATAGCTGGTAAAATTGTTTTCCCCGAAATCTTGAAAACTCAAAAGAAACTAACAAGAAAAATTGTGAAAAGAACATAGAATCTGCTTTTCTTAATCACAGTCATAAATTTACGTGTGATTGTGTGAAGCCACATTGTACATTTTTTTAAATATATATATTTAAAATTCCAAACATATTGCGCAAAGTCACAGATAGAAGAATATTCAAATTGAATTTTAAATGTAAACACATCAAACATCATCTGGCATATAATACATCATAATTAAATTTGGAAAATTATCTTACAGAATATTAAAATCCATGTATATATTTGCCATGAAATGACATACATAAAAAATTTACAGCAATAAGTTATAAACATCCTTAAATGTACACATAATATATAACTAGTAAGAAAAGTTTTGATAAATTCGTTTAAATGAACTTATATAAAAATATATTATTTATAATAATTTAAAAGAAACTTTACTTTGAAAATATACCCAGTTACATAGTCAATTAACAATACCCAAGTATTTTCTGTGCTTCTGAGAACAAATTGTTGTACTGCTCTGGCATGAATCATTGAAACAGCTTTATCATATATAATAAATAATACTTATGTTGTCCACTCATTGCTAACCGTTAAAATGGTAAGAGAGAAGATGTGTCACTTCAAAAAATGTGTTGGTGTTCGTAGTCTAAAATGACATAAATTTTTCCAACCATTTTAAAAAGACAATGTATAGAGTTAGGAGGACATTAGGAAGTAATTATATTTATTGGTTAAAATTTTTTTAAACGTTGGGTTTCTACTATAATACCACTTGGATACGGGATTCAATAGGAATAAATTGAATAGCTCATGAATTATGATTTATTATGGTGGCTGTATGTGGCACTTATATGCCAAGTAACATTTATGTGATTCATATTTGAATCAAAATTACGAACTTAAATTTAAACCATTCAACGAGGTTTCTCCTCGCCCCTAATCACCAATTTCGCGTTTATCATTTACTTGTCTACTGTTTTCTAGACAAATATGTTAGAATATGTGTGAGAGTAAATAAAATAATAGAGATATAAATTGTACAACGAATTACGTAATGGAAATGTATATATAAATGAGTATTAAGTTATGATCCAATTATATAGGCACCCTATGAACTCTAATATATATTCAGTGTCCTCCAGAAAACAATAAAAAATATTTTGTGTACGTGATTGTCAACATACATGACCGAAATAATAAATAAATATAAACATGCTTAAGTGCAATAAAGGAATGGGAAACGGGAAGTTAAACCCCGAATGAATTTTATGGAGGCACGAATATGATGGGGTACTGTAAAAAGAGAGATTGTCCTGTTACAAAATATTAATTTAATAAAAAGGCGTGAAGGAGTGGAAGGACGATATATTAGAGACAACTGCAAAAAAACAGTCACAAGATTATGTTACCTATGGTTTCGTGAACTTTCGTTGCATTAACTCATATATGACAATTTTTTACTGTCTTCAAAANAAGATTATGTTACCTATGGTTTCGTGAACTTTCGTTGCATTAACTCATATATGACAATTTTTTACTGTCTTCAAAATGTTTTATTCGGTTATATAATTACCTGTCTTAATGTTTGCTATTATTTCGCTATGTGCAGTCATGGTAGATAATGGTTGTTTAAATTTGGTCGTATTCGGCAACATTTGTCCACATTTCATTATACCTTATTACATTGGTTGAAATTCAGTTATGTTAAATCGCATAAATTTTAAGTCACTTTAAGTCCCGTTTGGTCATGTTTAAACACATTCCGTCATTTCAATGAATCTTAACTTGGACGTATTTGACACTATATTGGCCACATCTGGTTATCCTTTGCTGCATTCCATAGCATTTGGTCAAGTGTGGTCTTAATGACATGGTTGGCAACATTAGATAATTAGCAACACGCATGTAATCTTAAACTTACTCTTATTACGTTAGAGAACAGTTTGGCTATTTTCGGCCACATTATACTAAATTTTATCAAGTTAAGTTGCTTTCACATTCTTTTATGTTCCTTCACAAATTTACATTCAGTCTCGTTTGGCCAGATTAGCCATTTTACACCACGCGACATAGTTTTTGGTTATGTTTTTTTCATGCTTGCTTCTTTAGTCACATTTCATATTTCGTTACATATGATCTTGTTTGATAATGTTTTATTGCTTTCGTAATGTTGGGTAGTCTGATCACATTTCGTTACATCTGATAACATTTGGTCATGTTTCATCACGTAATGTCACCTCAGGACATATTTGGTCCCATTTGGTCTTTTTCTGCCATATTCTGCTGAATTTGGTCAGATTAATGACTTTTCTCACATTTGGTCTTGTAGACACACATACCTTCATGAATCTTGTGATAACGGGGAAATGGTTTTGTGATCCTCAGCTTTTGCTTTCGCAAAATATTTAAAAATCACCACTAATAAAATAGTTTCTTAAGTTTGTTGACCTTTTTAATGTCATTATTTGCACAGTCACAAAAAAATAATATATATACTGNTAAAATAGTTTCTTAAGTTTGTTGACCTTTTTAATGTCATTATTTGCACAGTCACAAAAAAATAATATATATACTGGAACACAGAATCATTAAATAATATGTTTTGATTTCTTTGACTATAGAAATTAATTTATTCAAAATTATAGACGTCTACTATTCTTCACAGATATTCGGAATCTTCATTAAAATTGGCATTATGGCTTAAGCCGCTTATAATTCGATTTTTTACAGTTTGTTACCGACTGCAACTTCAATGTATACGTGGCTGATGTAACCTTTTTTACTTTTAACTATTTGAAAGTTTTTTTAATGCGTAGGAACAAACTTTATAGCTTTTATATTTACTTTGAAATAGCTTCTTTTGCTTCTGAAATTCACTGTCTCATATGGTTGATGATTAGCAATCATGACGGCTGGAAACGTATTTTCAAAACAATAGCATAATTATACTGCAAATACGGAAAGCAAGATGTCTCTTGTAAAGTGTTTCTTAGTTAGTTAGACCCGCGTTATTCAGAAATTTCAAGTTTTAATTTCAGGGCGGAGAGACTAGAAGACATCGCCTTTGATTTCAGACTTCTGAGATTCACTCAAACTTATGTCCCAAGCCTCTTGAGTGTCACAGAGGAGTTCATATTGTGCTCGTTATAAAGTCGTCATAACGAGGGATGCGGAAGGCGTTCCCAAGTTGTTTTTGCTTAGAGTTATTTGGTTTTGCGCACAGCCGTCGCTTTCTTGCCACACCGCCTGCGCAAATAAGTCGCTCTAACTAACTGNCTTGCCACACCGCCTGCGCAAATAAGTCGCTCTAACTAACTGGTGTACGGCTACTTCAAACGACGGCGAATCTTACTCACGCTCTTGAAATGTTGTCAAATTAGTTTCATAATTGCGTAATATTCTTTCACAAGACCCACTTGATATCGTCTCCACAAAATTTCGCTAGAAAATAAATGAAAAATAACTATTAAAGTTATTTCCAACGAGATTCAGTCTCGCCAGGGGGGCAGTAATGCTATCACTAATTCATGCCGGCTGACCAGCTAATTTTAAGGACAATTATGCTCATTTTTGGCTGACATGACAAATACATTAGGTGAGGTCGAATGGTGGTCTTGAAATAAATACCTAAATGGACGTGGGAGGATTGTGATCAAAACCCCACTAACATTCAGCCATCTACTCAAGCGAGAATCTGTGTGTTCTAAACATATAGTCCGTGCAGCAATGTACTAAGGCATGAAAAGCGCATGAGCTTCCTTGTGTACCCTACTTTTGGGGTCCACCTTCCCCTCACGGGTCACAATATATGTACTAAGTAAGATATGACTGGCTTCCTGAGATTGCTTGTACCACATTCCATCGAGTGTTATAAATAGCTATAGTCGTATAGATCTTGTGCATAAATTTTTCAGAAATGTTTGAGTAGTTTAGGATACTCAGTACAATATAATTTAACACCAGTTTTAATATATGTGAGAAATGGAACAACAAAACCTAATTTTATTTGAGTGCACGTCCTTGGAAATCCATTTTTTAAAGAAATTATTCATTTTTAAGGAAAAGGGAGGGTGGTTCAATGGAAGGATGGGAGGATGGGAGGTTGGTTGGGTGAAAGGATGGAAGGACGGGAGGTTGAATGGATGGAAGGATGGGAGGGAGGGTGGTAAGATGGATGGAAGGATGGGAGGGTGAGCGGTTGTATGGAAGTAAGAATGGGAGGAAAAGTTATTGGATCAATTGAAGGATGGGTGAAAGGGTGGTTGAATGGATGGAAGGTTGGGAGGGTAGGTGATTAGATGGATGGAAGAATGGGAGGAGGTGTGGTTGGATGGATGGAGGGATGAGAGGAAGGGTTTTAGCATGGATGGGAGGATGGGAGAGTGGGTGGTTGTATGAATGGAAGAATGGGAGGGTGGGTGGTTGGATCGATTGAAGGATGGGTGTAAGTGTGATATAATGGATGGAAGATTGGGAGGATGGGTGGTTGGGTGGATGGAAGTATGGGAGGGTGGGTGTTTTGTATGTATGAAAGGATGGGAGGGTGGGTGGTTTGAAGGTATGAAAGTATGGGAGGAAGGGTGGTTGGATGGATGGAAGGATGGGAGAGTGAGTGATTGGATTTCTGGAAGAAAGGTAGGAAGCGTGGTTTGATAGATGGAAGGATGGGAGAGTGAGTGAGTGGATAAATGGATGGAAAAAATGGAGGATGTGTGTTTGGATGGAAGGATTGGGTGGAAGGATGGTTGGATGGATGGCAGGATGGTTGGATGGATGGCAAGATGGTTGGATGGATGGCAGGATGGGAGGGTGGATGGTTGGATGGAAGGATAGGATGAACTGTGGTTGGATTGATGGATGGGATGAAAGTTGGTTGGATAGAAGGATGAAACGGTGGGTGGTTGGATGGATGGAAGGATGGGAGGTTGGGCGCTTGAATGGATGGAAGGACCGGAGGAATGGTGGTTGGATGTATGGAAGGATGGGAGAATGGGTGGTTGTATGGAATTAAGAATGGGAGGAAAAGTTATTGGATCGATCGAAGAATGGGTGAAAGGGTGGTTGAATGGATGGAAGGTTGGGAGGGTAGGTGATTAGATGGATGGAAGAATGGGAGGAGGTGTGGTTGGATGGATGGAAGGATGAGAGGAAGGGTTTTAGCATGGATGGGAGGATGGGAGAGTGGGTGGTTGTATGAATGGAAGAATGGGAGGGNAGGATGAGAGGAAGGGTTTTAGCATGGATGGGAGGATGGGAGAGTGGGTGGTTGTATGAATGGAAGAATGGGAGGGTGGGTGGTTGGATCGATTGAAGGATGGGTGTAAGTGTGATATAATGGATGGAAGATTGGGAGGATGGGTGGTTGGGTGGATGGAAGTATGGGAGGGTGGGTGTTTTGTATGTATGAAAGGATGGGAGGGTGGGTGGTTTGAAGGTATGAAAGTATGGGAGGAAGGGTGGTTGGATGGATGGAAGGATGGGAGAGTGAGTGATTGGATTTCTGGAAGAAAGGTAGGAAGCGTGGTTTGATAGATGGAAGGATGGGAGAGTGAGTGAGTGGATAAATGGATGGAAAAAATGGAGGATGTGTGTTTGGATGGAAGGATTGGGTGGAAGGATGGTTGGATGGATGGCAGGATGGTTGGATGGATGGCAAGATGGTTGGATGGATGGCAGGATGGGAGGGTGGATGGTTGGATGGAAGGATAGGATGAACTGTGGTTGGATTGATGGATGGGATGAAAGTTGGTTGGATAGAAGGATGAAACGGTGGGTGGTTGGATGGATGGAAGGATGGGAGGTTGGGCGCTTGAATGGATGGAAGGACCGGAGGAATGGTGGTTGGATGTATGGAAGGATGGGAGAATGGGTGGTTGTATGGAATTAAGAATGGGAGGAAAAGTTATTGGATCGATCGAAGAATGGGTGAAAGGGTGGTTGAATGGATGGAAGGTTGGGAGGGTAGGTGATTAGATGGATGGAAGAATGGGAGGAGGTGTGGTTGGATGGATGGAAAGATGAGAGGAAGGGTTTTAGGGTGGATGGAAGGATGGGAGAGTGGGTGGTTGTATGGATGGAAGAATGGGAGAGTGGGTGGTTGGATGGCTGCAAGAATGGGAGGAAGGGTGGTTGGATCGATTGAAGGATGGGTGTAAGTGTGATATAATGGATGGAGGATTAGGAGAATGGGTGGTTGGGTGGATGGAAGTATGGGAGGGTGGGTGGTTTGTATGTATGAAAGGATGGGAGGGTGGGTGGTTTGAAGGTATGAAAGGATGGGAGGAAGGGTGGTTGGATTGATAGAATGATAGGAGGGAGGGGGATTGGATGGATGGAAGGATGGGAGGAAAGGTTGTTGAATGGATGGGAGGATGGGAGGGTGGGTGGTTGGATGGATGGAAGAATGGGAGGGTAGAGGTTGGTTGGTTAAAACGTAGGATGAAGAGCACTTTCCCGAAAACTATTCTTTAATGAAGGAATTGTGTCGGTTTTAATTACCCTCTGGTTAGAGTAATTTGTGTGCCAGGCTAAGACGCGCGGGGACGTTTATGTTGACCGCCTCTATGTGGAAACCTATGAAGTGAGGTGTAATGTTTGGTCATAAACTGGCCTGTATGAGACTTTCAGTCGCGTCCCGAACATTTTATTGTATGAGGTGACAGAAACCTACGGGTCCCTCGTTAGAAATTGTTACTTGATAAGTGTAACCCAACCATATTAAGAACTAAATCTCACTCCCCATAAAAAGTTAATTACTAACAATTTTATGTATATGAATTTGTGGGTAGGAAAGTTAAACATTTAAATACGTTCTAAGTGTAAAGCGTTGGGATAATTATTTTTTCACTTATTAAAATTATATTCTCAATTTTATCTTAACAATATTCGTGATTTGACGACAAGATTACAAACGCAATAATATATTCAAAAGAAAAGAAATTTTTACTATTAATAACTTTTACATCTTTTACCACCAACCCCAACCAAACCCATGTTTTGAGAGGAACTAACATTTTGATTTTGTAAGCAAATATATTGAGAATTTTCTGCACCTCCTGAGTAAGTCTTGAAGGTACCGACAAAGTGAGAGAATATGAACACTGAAGTGCCAAAAAAACTGGCACACCTGCGTAATATCGTGTAGGGCCTCCCCGAGCACGCAGAAGTGCCGCAAGACGACGTGGCATGGACTCGACTAATGTCTGAAGGTATGCAGGAGACAATTCACACCATTAATCCTGCAGGGCTGTCCACAAATCCAATCTGCGACAATTTGAGAAAGAGTTGTACGTCTGTACCGTTTAATGATTCACGTCAGTCGTCGTTTGTCCCGTTTTTTCACGATCTTTTTCCGGCCGCAGCGATGTCGAAGAGGTGATGTTTTACCGGATTCCCGATATTCACGGCACACTCGTGAAATGGTCGTACGCGAACATCCAAATGTTATCGCTACCTCGGAGATGCTATGTCCCATCTCTCGTGCGCCGACTATAAAACCACGTTCAAACTCACTTAAATATTGATAACCTGCCATTGCAGCAGCAGTAACCGATCTGGCTGCCAACCGCATCGCGTTACTCTGATTGGTTCCATGCCTCTGTTATTTGCATACCCATGCCTATACCAGTTTTTTTTTTGGCTGTTGGTTTTTCAGTGTAATTTCGTGACGTCTTCAATTATTACATGTATGCCTACAATTTGTGGTTCAAATAATGCAATGTTTGTGTACAATCAAAACACGTCGGCTTGATTTCATTAATTGTCATAGAATCAGTTGTGTTCGGTAACAAAATGTGTAAGCTGCATTAGAAAAATTACTTTCAACATCTGACCCATAATTTCCACAAGTCCTTTCCTAATATAGATGGTGGCAATTAAAAGTGACAAATCCGCAGCCCGGCAATATAATAAATAAAATATTGTCTACGCCTCGGTCCTTGATAAATAATTTTACCAGTATTCAAATAACAATTCTCATTTTCTGTAAAGCGATTCATTATAAACGATCGTAACAGACATTGTATCTAATTCTTCATGTTCAAGGTCATACAAACATATTTTCCTGCACAATAAATAACTTTAAAAAATTTATTCGTTATTCTCGCTAACGAATTTTATTGTAGCAGGGCTCACACGTGTTCGGCTCAGCTCGGCTTGGATCGGCACCGGTCGGCTCGAAATGGAACAAGCCAACGTCCGTGCACTTGATCGGGCCAAATATTCCTCTTTCAGTCCGACTGTAGCCGCTAAACGTACGTCAGAAGACAACTCACGACATAAGTACAATATAAAACTGACCAGATCTTCCGACGAAGAAGATGGCATGATTGCAGTTGCGTGTGGTGATATACAACAACGATTGCCAAGATATAATGATATCTTAAAATTTCGGTGAGAAGATACTAATACGTAATGTAATATATATATATATATATATATATATATATATATACATACACACACACACAAGATAATCCTGAACTCAAGGCACAAACTTGATAAGATTATTCGTTATTAAAAATGAGGCATAAAACTCATTACTACGTACATGACCTATCGTGATTAAAGGGGAAGGACCAGCTTTTGAAAATCGGGAATTAAATTATGTTATTTCTAATATTTCTTAACCTGTATGAGATCATATATTTGATTCATAAATAGTGTTAAGCTGATTTAATATCTACCATCTGAGAACATCTGGCGGGTAACATAATCGTCCATCATACAGATATTGTGGTGTGTCATGTTGTTAACTGACAAAAGTTTGTTACCCGTGGGTGTTTATCGATGTTTGTGGCAGACTAACATTACTTAAAACTTTGGTTTTACATCTCACGTAGTTTCTGACATTTTGAATACAACTGTCCTTAATTCTCCTTTTCTTCAAGGGTGCATGCCTCTGTTATGGTTCCCCTCTGTCTGCAGCATTTTTACGCATTCGATGCCTGGAAACTCGTGAGCTATAAGGCCCACTCTTGCTCACTCACCACTTGCACCATCGCTTCTAAGCACAAGACGCTCAACTGGCGTGCAGTCTTCACGTCAACAACTCTACTGAATGTGATTTTAAGCTGCGGCCGTATAATTTAATGACGCCCCATCAAAGGTAAATGTACGATACGTGTCTAAAAACAACTCTAAAATTTCTGTAAAGAAAATTTAACATCTAAAACTGATTCTGTAAATGCGCTTATTAGTCACTTTCACGCTAAAAGAAACAATATTTGGGGTATAAATGAGGACGTGAGACTTGTCTTTGGCAATTAAACGTTACTTAAGTGCTTTTCATAATAAGACACTACTACAAACTATCGAACCGTTTCTTAATCACACGTTTTCTACCAATGTTTACTACGCATTTCATGTGCCAGCCAGGCGGAGCTCTTAATAATCACGTTGGGTCATAGGTCATGCTCTGTTTTCTATCCTGTATATACANATGTGCCAGCCAGGCGGAGCTCTTAATAATCACGTTGGGTCATAGGTCATGCTCTGTTTTCTATCCTGTATATACACGATGTATATACAAAATGTACATACACGATTTATAAACACGATGTATAAACACGATGTATATATACGATGTATATACACGATGCATATAAACTATGTGTATACACAATGTATATGCACGATGCATATACGCGATGTATATTCACGATGTCTATACGCGATGTATATGCACGATGTCTATACGTGATATATACACAAGATTTATATACACGATGTATATACACGATTCATATACAGAAGTAAATACACGATGTTTATACGCGATGTATGCACACGATGTATATACACAATGTATATACACGATGTATATACACGATGCATATATACGATGTATATACACGACTTATATACACGATGTATATAAATCAGACCAACAAACTTCTGCTGCATGTCATTTACAAAACAGTAGGAGAAAACGTATGCACGGCTTATGGTCTAAAGTGAATCCTAAGGGCGCTACACAGCTTTGAAGTTGAACCTGAAACACCAATTTATTAAACATTAGGGAGTATATATTCAAGATGGAACACTGGGTGTCTGGATAATGTGTAACTGTATAAAGATCTGTAAACACCACTACACATGTCTGTCGCTGTCATCAAATTATTAAATAAAAATAGTCACTCTTGTTGCCCTTATTTCAACTTAATTTCCGTGGTGCCGTAGCATAATTGGGATTTAAGATGGATTATCAACCCGCATGACCCAATTACACATTATCCAGACACTCAGTTTTCCATCTTCAGTATCTGTAACATACTAGTGCTTCAGGTCCAACTTATAAGATATGTATCGCCCTTGGGATTCAATTTAGACCATATGTCGTACATATGTTTTCATTTTCTTTTTTCGTAATTAACCTGAAGTCAAAATTTGTCGGTCTATTTTAGATAGAACCTGTGTGTATGTACGTAAGATACATCACGTAATACACTTCTACTAAACCGCGTCCTAACCAGAAAACCCAAAGTACTACTTCTTAATTCCGTATTATACGGGATGGACCGCCTAACGTGGACAGCCCCACAATTTCCGGAACGCTTACAGATCAAGAAATGCTGTTTTCGCTAAATGCCAGGATGAGTCAGTGTGCGTGTTGCTTGATTACAGCTGTCAGTACGGGTCCACTGCCCCATTCTATGGGCCCACCTAACATATAGTCACTTCTGTCCTCCGTTTTGTAAGATAGTGCAACATGAAAATAAAGTTTTTATGTCATTTCTCGGGAAATAGCCATCCGATTACTTCATAATTTTACTTACAAGTGTTAGTATGGTAGGCCATATAAATGTTTATATTTTATGTGGGTCAAACATTTACTTTAAAATTGCCAACCGTATAAAAATTTCCACTTGTATTATTTTGCTGGCAGTATTTATTAGAGCCATCAAAAGTGTCTAGCTATTATCTCTTTTGTCCACCATTTTGTTAGTTTGCATTACATTATTGTATAAAGTTTGTATGTCACATCTGGTGAAACAATAAAGCGGGTCCTACCCAAATTGCCAAACAATTCGTGTATAAATTTATAATTTTTATGTTTGGTAGGCANAATTGCCAAACAATTCGTGTATAAATTTATAATTTTTATGTTTGGTAGGCACTTATTTTCAAAATGGCGGCTATTTAAACATTTAAGTTTGGTTATCCTATATCTACGAAACCATGTTCCTAATTTCAACTTAACTGTATGCTGGTAGTATCTATTGTGACCATAAAATGTGTCAACACACAATGTTCTTTGAGTGNCATATACGATGTATATACACGACTTATATACACGATGTATATAAATCAGACCAACAAACTTCTGCTGCATGTCATTTACAAAACAGTAGGAGAAAACGTATGCACGGCTTATGGTCTAAAGTGAATCCTAAGGGCGCTACACAGCTTTGAAGTTGAACCTGAAACACCAATTTATTAAACATTAGGGAGTATATATTCAAGATGGAACACTGGGTGTCTGGATAATGTGTAACTGTATAAAGATCTGTAAACACCACTACACATGTCTNATATTCAAGATGGAACACTGGGTGTCTGGATAATGTGTAACTGTATAAAGATCTGTAAACACCACTACACATGTCTGTCGCTGTCATCAAATTATTAAATAAAAATAGTCACTCTTGTTGCCCTTATTTCAACTTAAATTCCGTGGTGACGTACCATAATTGGGATTTAAGATGGATTATCAACCCGCAAGACCCAATTACACATTATACAGACACTCAGTTTTCCATCTTCAGTATCTGTAACATACTAGTGCTTCAGGTCCAACTTATAAGATATGTATCGCNACAGACACTCAGTTTTCCATCTTCAGTATCTGTAACATACTAGTGCTTCAGGTCCAACTTATAAGATATGTATCGCCCTTGGGATTCAATTTAGACCATATGTCGTACATATGTTTTCATTTTCTTTTTTCGTAATTAACCTGAAGTCAAAATTTGTCGGTCTATTTTAGATAGAACCTGTGTGTATGTACGTAAGATACATCACGTAATACACTTCTACTAAACCGCGTCCTAACCAGAAAACCCAAAGTACTACTTCTTAATTCCGTATTATACGGGATGGACCGCCTAACGTGGACAGCCCCACAATTTCCGGAACGCTTACAGATCAAGAAATGCTGTTTTCGCTAAATGCCAGGATGAGTCAGTGTGCGTGTTGCTTGATTACAGCTGTCAGTACGGGTCCACTGCCCCATGCTATGGGCCCACCTAACATATAGTCACTTCTGTCCTCCGTTTTGTAAGATAGTGCAACATGAAAATAAAGTTTTTATGTCATTTCTCGGGAAATAGCCATCCGATTACTTCATAATTTTACTTACAAGTGTTAGTATGGTAGGCCATATAAATGTTTATATTTTATGTGGGTCAAACATTTACTTTAAAATTGCCNACTTACAAGTGTTAGTATGGTAGGCCATATAAATGTTTATATTTTATGTGGGTCAAACATTTACTTTAAAATTGCCGACCGTATAAAAATTTCCACTTCTATTATTTTGCTGGCAGTATTTATTAGAGCCATCAAAAGTGTCTAGCTATTATCTCTTTTGTCCATNATTTACTTTAAAATTGCCGACCGTATAAAAATTTCCACTTCTATTATTTTGCTGGCAGTATTTATTAGAGCCATCAAAAGTGTCTAGCTATTATCTCTTTTGTCCATCATTTTGTTAGTTTGCATTACATTATTGTATAAAGTTTGTATGTCACATCTGGTGAAACAATAAAGCGGGTCCTACCCAATTTGCCAAACAATTCGTGTATAAATTTATAATTTTTATGTTTGGTAGGCACTTATTTTCAAAATGGCGGCTATTTAAACATTTAAGTTTGGTTATGCTATATCTACGAAACCATGTTCCCAATTTCAACTTAACTGTATGCTGGTAGTATCTATTGTGACCATAAAATGTGTCAACACACAATGTTCTTTGAGTGNTAATTTCAACTTAACTGTATGCTGGTAGTATCTATTGTGACCATAAAATGTGTCAACACACAATGTTCTTTGAGTGCCAATATTTAGATAGTACCGCATGAATATATAAAGTTGAATGTCTTATCTCGGGAAACAGCCAACCTAAGTCTACCACGTTTGACAGCCAAGTAGTATTGCAGTAGGTCAAATAAACTTATATATTTTTAGTGGGCCAGACTTGTTTATTTTTGTTGAAAGGTCCGTTCCTAGCTGAGCGGATCCGAGTAGAACAAATGTGCGCCTTTTGTAACACACAAACTACATATTTTCACAATAAATATAGGACATTTTGGAATATTTTCCTGGAGAGAGGGACAGAGTCCTAAAAATGATGCCCTATATGCTTTAAAAAAAACTCATTAGCTTAGATTCCATTATAAAGTTTATGTATGTAGGTGCGTGTGTGTGGGGCCTCAAGCACACAGTAACTAACACTTGATTTATAAGGAAATCTCTGTTAAACTTTCCGGGAAAACAAAAACTACAGAATTTTACTGTTTGGTCCCATGTCATAATATATTGTACCATTTATTTTAGAATGTTTGGCTTTTTCTATCGCATGTATAATTGAATCGGATTTTTACATTGCTATTGCGCAGGAAACAAAGAATTTCCATTTTAATAATGGAATTAAATTGCACATGGATATTTAACTTTAAAAACACTTCTCTTCCACGCCGCATAAATTATGTACATTTTAACGAGAATTTTTAACCGAAGCACGTGGTACATATTCTGATAAATATTAAGAACTGAAATTTTTCTCTCTGTCGGTGGTATTATAATCTGGGAAAATGCAGAGGTTTTCTCAAATTCCTCCAATTGGATAACTTTAGGAAAAAATTATTTCTCAAATTTGTACATTGGACGACATATTTACCAACCTGGCACTTTTCCTACCATAACAACCATGGGCTAAAATAACGACTCAACTTGCGCTGTAAGCTTGTTTTTCATTACTTTATCGGTACATCACAACTGGAGAAAATTTGGTCGCCAGATAGACGATGCGCATAGCTTCAGTAAAATACTGAATATTAGAGGATTATCCTGAGTTACAGATACAAATTTTGTGAGGTGACACATCAGGGAAATGAGGTAGGATACATAATGCGACTTATGGGCGATCGTGGTTTTTAAGGAAGAGAGACGCCCAGGAAAATGAAACAGGATTTTCGCGTAGAGCGTTAGCTTCGTTTGATATCCACCATCTGTGAACATTTGGCGGTTGTAACATCCTCGTCAAAAGGAAATTAGGAAGAGTCATGTTCTTAACCGACAAACGTGTGTTACCCGTGGGTGTATATTAACAATGTGTATCATTAAAAATACACACGAAACGTTCCCTCGGTAAAACAGCATCAGGCAAACGACTCGAGAAAACGTAGTAGTCCTTGGCATTTTGCAAAAAGCTAGGCCCTAAAACTGATTCCCAGATTATATGTGAATGATATCGCTCCCGACGTTTGGTCATATGTCGTATTATGTATTCCACCTAATAGGAAATCATCGCACAAAGATTCTGCTTGTAGTTCAGGATAACTATCTAAATGTTATGTATTATAANCCCACCTAATAGGAAATCATCGCACAAAGATTCTGCTTGTAGTTCAGGATAACTATCTAAATGTTATGTATTATAAAGTACCAGATCTGGAATTCTAATAACGGCGAATTGCCAATGGAAAGTTCAGTGCCCCACGCGTAGAGTCATTGATGAATTATGCGACGGATCGCCCTTATGGCACTCGCCCTTCCAGGCCTTCGAACACGCAAGATACGCCTGCCTCAAGTAGGCGACAGCCCAAAGACGAGGACGAACAGTTTCCGTCGCCGGCCGAGGGAGGTCGTGACGTAGCTGCGAGTGTCGCCCCCAGAGGGTGGAAGCCTGCCTGCCTGCCTACTGCAGATCCCCGCGCGCCGCTCGATACAAACGAGATCATCCCGCAGGCTTCGTCGGGCGATGGGGAGGGGGCTCCCATCCCGCTCGCTGCGAAAACATCCTCTCCACACCTCCTTCCTCCCCGGTGCAATCTAATCGAAGCCCAAAACCAACGTCGACGCCAACGTTGGCCCACCTGTGTTCATTCCGGAGACGACGCTTTACCCTGTTTTTTTAATTGCGTGCATTTTCAAGCGGCGCGAGGGGCCGCGGTTCAATCCCCGGCCGAGTCACTCCTGTATTTTTGCAAGTGGGCATCCTGGCAGACAATGCCGCTGATCGGCGGGGTTTTCTCGGAGATATCCCGTTTCCCCCGCCCTTACATTCCGGCGCTTCTCTATTCTCGCCTCGTATCATCCTCGTCGGCTCTCAAGACCTCGTTAAGAGCCGGCCAAATCTCTCAACTCAATTCAATTCAAGTGACCCGAGCAGCGGAGTCCACAATAATTTACCGTCGAGAAAAAATCTTTTAATACTAGCAGATTTAGTTACAGAAATCGTATTTATTAAAAGCAAAGTACATGCTGAAGTTGCGTCAATAAAGTGAGTGTGAGCAGTTTGTACCTCCTAAAAGCGCACGTAAATTTTTTCCATTTGAACTGTTGCAGTGAAAATACTTTTTATAATGACGAGTACTTACAACCTAATCTTGGTTTACGGAAAGGAACCAGTAAGAAGAGCTTCAGTTAGCCCAACGCATGGCAGCAGCCAAACGCAAAATTTCAGCGTGACAACAGCTGCCAAGAGTATTACCTATTCGAAGTCTTATGAAAGGATCGATACTCGGCTAACACATTTAGACCCAGTGTACACTACTGTGCATAAAGAAGAAGAAGAATTTTTTTTGTCGGTACGTTACAATGCGAAGCTTAAATAGATACCAATGTTCATTCTGGTAGGTGGCTTATTTTAAAACCTTAATTTTATGTGGGTCTGAGAGACTTCATACAGTATAACTCTTTCTACAGCAGCCGGTGTATAAACTACGATATTCTGGATAACATATTAAGGAGTTAGAGCNCATACAGTATAACTCTTTCTACAGCAGCCGGTGTATAAACTACGATATTCTGGATAACATATTAAGGAGTTAGAGCACTGCTCAGTTTTCATTTTTTTGCCAGTTGAGCATAATTTCTCCACGTGTAAAAATTAGCAAGTCCTTACGTAAATAGGCAGTTCACTGTTAGTAAGCACTTTTAAGATCAGCTTTTGAAAAATGTCACTGCCCCTGTACACATGTGATTGAACGAGCCCAATGAATGACTGGCATGGGCCCCGTAAGGTTGATAACGATCGAAGAANCCCCTGTACACATGTGATTGAACGAGCCCAATGAATGACTGGCATGGGCCCCGTAAGGTTGATAACGATCGAAGAAAAGTAGTTCGATGTCTAAACAACCACTTTAAGAAATTATTTGTAAATTTACAATTTCAGTGAAATAGCGCAATTGGTAAAGTATTTTCCTGTACATTCATAGTAACGTTCCCACAGTTGCTCAGGAAATAGTCAAATGCGTAGGGAAGTCACCAATTTTGTATGGTAGCAATGCTAAACCCTCCCATATTTCTCTTCAGCCCATATTTTCACACTCTCTATATATAAAAAACTTCCATTACAGTTCAGCAAATTTACCAGAATTTTTTTTTACTGTGCTGAATTAAATGTATTATGTGAATTATTGTGAATAGCAAAATTATTTTCTTGCATTTTTGGTTTTTTTTTCTATGTAAATACTTCTAAAAATTAGCAAATTTCAAATTATTTACCTTTCTAATAATTTTACAGGATAGAATAAGATAGAATGAATAAAGTGATCAAGCTCACTACAATATTAATTTTGCATATGGTGGAACACAAGCATAAATACACTGAAGAGCCAAAAATACTGGTGCGCCTCCGTAATATCGTGTAGGGCCCCCGCGAGCACGCAGAAGTGCCGCAAGACGACGTGGCATGGACTCGACTAATGTCTCAAAGTATGCAGGATGCATTGAAATCTACGCCAATTTGAGAAAGTGTTGCACGTCTGTCACGTTTAATGATTCTCGTCAGTCGTCGTTTGNTTGAAATCTACGCCAATTTGAGAAAGTGTTGCACGTCTGTCACGTTTAATGATTCTCGTCAGTCGTCGTTTGTCCCTCTCGTTCACGATCTTTTTCCAACCATAGCGATGCCGAAGATTTGATGTTTTACCGGATTCCCAATATTCACGGTACACTCGTGAAACGGTCGTACGCTAAAATTCAAATGTTGTCACTACCTCGGAGATGCTATGTCCCATCTCTAGTGCGCCGACTGTAACAACACGTTCAAACTCACTTAAATCTCAGTAACCTGCCATTGTATGAGCAGTAACCGATATAGCAACATTGCCAGAAACTTGTTGCCTTATATAGGCACTGCCGACCGCATCGCGTTATTCTGATTGGTTCCATACCTCTGTTATTTGCATACGTACGCCTATACCAATTTTTTTTGGCTCTTCAGTGTTTTTCATATGTACTCACTTTATAATGATCACACTATAGTGATAAACATATGTGCATTCGCGAAGAAACAAAGTGAAATCATAATTAAAATTAAGTGTGACACCTATCCCTTTATTGTTATTTCCATATAATACGAAAGAAAAATAAACCAGCTTCATATGCAACCAATTGTGTTGTGGCATTTATATATCAATAAGGTGTTGGAAATTAGAATTAATGTTCAGAATTCGCTTTCAGTGTAGATGCAACTTAGCCAGAAATTTCACTCATTAAAATAAGTGCAGTTACAATTAATTAATGTTCTTGTATGTTTGAATTTTAAAGCGTTCAATAAAAATTAATCAATTCCAGTAAAATATTGTAACGTTGTGGAACAGATGCCGTAGCATAGAACCTATATGGAATGATTTAGAACATATTACTTAGGTTTGAACGACAAAGACCAACGGTGTGAAAAAATGTTCATATTTTTACGGATCATGAATAGGAAAAATTAATTACCGACATCACAGAGGAGGAAGCCTAAAACCCTATAATTGAAAATTATTTGCTTATCCTCCAAACAAGCAGCTCTTGTTTCATCGCGATCTAAGCCAATTAAAATATCCTGCCTTGAAATTCGGCTTTTTAATCCTCAATTATTGCTGAGAAGTTAGACGAACACAACCTTACTACGAGAGATCGTGTTCTTTAGAAAGGTACTTGGTAATTAAAAATTCATGATAATCATCTTAAGAAAATAAAAATATTAAATAGAAATTTTCTTAGTTTTCCACAGTTACTTGTCAAGGTCATAAATTTACAGTTTCTGGTATATGCTAATAATAAAACATATTTCACTTGCAGGTGTGATAACTTAACGAAACGTTAAAGCCCTTTTTTTTAGTTCTTTAATATGTATAAATTTGTTTCTTTTTTATTTGTGACTTGCTCTGAATTCCATTAAAATATCTGCATGCACATCTTCAAATGAATCAAAACAAAACTTATGAACTCCTTTTTTTTTTTCTTTTTTTTTTCATTTTAAAATAACGTCATAATTTTTAAAATTTTTAAAACAAGGTAACGGAGAATATTTCATGGGGTTACGCAAATATATAGAAAAGATAAATAAAAGAAATATATAATTTAATGTATATTGGTATTCAGGAAATTACGCTATGTTCTAAAAGCTAATGAATCATTAGTGTTTATTAGAAACATAAACTAACGAAATTTTAACCTTCTTTCGGAAGCAAATATGTTTATGGGATATGTTGCACTCATGTTTCTGTATCTTTAGGTTGCGTTTATGTGTATCCCTGTAAAAACTTTTGAACCCATTCACATATTGTCACCAGACTAAGACCACTTATAATAGTTTGTAGGGAAACCCGACTTCTATAATTTTCGGTCATGCCGGACGCATGTTTTCAAAAAGNTATATAATTTAATGTATATTGGTATTCAGGAAATTACGCTATGTTCTAAAAGCTAATGAATCATTAGTGTTTATTATAAACATAAACTAACGAAATTTTAACCTTCTTTCGGAAGCAAATATGTTTATGGGATATGTTGCACTCATGTTTCTGTATCTTTAGGTTGCGTTTATGTGTATCCCTGTAAAAACTTTTGAACCCATTCACATATTGTCACCAGACTAGGACCACTTATAATAGTTTGTAGGGAAACCCGACTTCTATAATTTTCGGTCATGCCGGACGCATGTTTTCAAAAAGNGGACCACTTATAATAGTTTGTAGGGAAACCCGACTTCTATAATTTTCGGTCATGCCGGACGCATGTTTTCAAAAAGTGGCTATTTAAACAGGTTGGATGCTACGTCATAGCTCAGAAAGAACTCAACCTATTTGAAACGAAACAGTTGTGTTGACAGTGGACTTTATCGGCATTTAATGCAGATGTACATGCTTTTATTGGTCCTTTTTTTGAGACAGCACAACTCATATAAATGTGTAAAAATATTTTACATTATATTATGTTAACCATTCCTCCATTTTTCGCCAAATTTGGCGTACGGGCATGTATTTAAAAAATGGTAGCCTCAAAAAAATTATGCCATATGCCAATTAGTCAAACAATACTAGCAGTGCCTATTTACAGCACATATTTAACAAGTTCCTTCTCGGCCTGTGTTATGTCATTTTGCAAGATATTCCATCTGAATAATAAAAATTTCTACGGCATATATCGGGGGCTGTTCAGACGATTTCCGGCAAAACTGGCATTTAAGTAGGGCTTAATGCTGTGGTAGACTTTTAAAATTATGCTACTTCAGAAGTTCAGATACTTTTTTTTCGAAGACTACATAAATATAAATTTGTTTTTCCATATCAAACGAACTATTAGAATTCTTTGTATCATACTTTGTAGATTGTCGTATTTACTGCGAGCATTAAATTGGTTCTTCCGTAGTTCCTTTATCCGCCATTCCAAAGCATCATGCTATTGGAAATATGAAACTTTATATGATATCTCAGCTATCGTCTAAATGAACACAAACAAATTTTCTCCACAAATAATGCGATTTAAGCCCTCCCGAAACAAGTATTTTTAATAGAATAGGGTTCTTTTTTTTAAATTTAGAGTGCTATTTTACGTTTTAGTGCTAAAGGCACATATTTAGGAAATAGTAAGTAACAATATTAAAACCCACATTATGTTTTGAGGGGCGCTTATTTTCCAAATTGCGTTATCATTTATTTTGTGGTTTATTTAATGCAATAAGAACTATTAATAGTATTTAAAAAAAACTTTATGCTAAGTGAGCTTAAAACTGCGTGCAATAAATGCACGAAGTAATATTATTAGTTGGCCACTATTTTGGAAGGAATTTCCACCCAAATATTATACGTTTAATATGTCTTGCTGATTTTTTCCGTACTAATACCCACGAAATTTGGTAAAATTTCCCTTATGCTTATCCCAGACTTTTTTAGAAAATCTTGTACATATTTTTAATTTACAGGTATGAAGAAAACATACTAATTATTTTTATTGATAACTTCTTGCATTTGTGTGTAAACTTTATTGAGTCACTAGAGACGACTGAAGATCAAACTAAGACAGGTAATATAGCACAAACAATTATTCCTGCAATATTTTCGATTATAGGCAAAAATTCTCTTGTTGAGTAATCCAGCGTGGGCAGCCCCAACTCACTACTTACAATGTAAACTAACTAGTAAAAAAAGAGAGAAAAAGTCGACAAATATAATTGGAGTTTTTTATTACGTTTTGAATTATATGCGCAACANACTAGTAAAAAAAGAGAGAAAAAGTCGACAAATATAATTGGAGTTTTTTATTACGTTTTGAATTATATGCGCAACAGACGATGGAAACAACCGGTCTGCATTTATAATCAACCAAACAAGATTATGAAAACCACAGCCATATTCCATGTACTAATATTTTTAAAAAAAATTTTTATTAATAAAAATATTTTGCCAGAAAAACGTTAATAATAATGCAACGTTCAAAATTGTAAGTCAAAAGATACCCTGATGTGCGTAGAAATAAANTGCCAGAAAAACGTTAATAATAATGCAACGTTCAAAATTGTAAGTCAAAAGATACCCTGATGTGCGTAGAAATAAAACTGAACTGATTTTAAATTTTCTGCAAATGTCTTTACACACAACTGAGAAATACTTACTTCGAAGTTACGAGATAATTTCTTATTGTTACATGATGTACCAATATATAGATATTAAAATTCTGTTTTCCTTTTTATCACAAATTCGAACATTTACTAACCCAATTCAACAAATAATTCTATATTTTAAGGTTATAGTTGTGGCTTCTTTCCCAGGCAAATACTGATTTTAATGGACTTGGTAAAACAGAGTTGTGTTCAGAGCTCCCATAGTTGCCTCTGCGTTTCTTACACTTCTAGCAAGAAAAAATGTGATCAACGCTTGGTTTGAGCTGAAATTTCGAGTTGTTATGAAAAACTCCTGAACCATATAGTTTTGAGTGAAAATAGGTATTATCTTCAATGTGTATGCAACTAATATCAGCATATCCGCATCCGTATGAT
Source organism: Clitarchus hookeri (assembly GCA_002778355.1). Lineage (NCBI taxonomy): Eukaryota > Metazoa > Arthropoda > Insecta > Phasmatodea > Phasmatidae > Clitarchus > Clitarchus hookeri. The sequence continues at coordinate 211,301 of NQII01003231.1, read as the reverse complement.
AAATCATTTTGCTCAGATTTTGCACAGTTTGTTAACGCCAGTAAGAAGATTAGTCAATCTCCCATGCTTCAATTTGGTAGGCAAGAAAAATGTTTGTAAAACAAAAGCATTGTTAGTCATTCAACCTACAGCTATGCATTATAGTTTATTATTAGTTTATGCGAATGGAAAACAATGGATCTATTTTATATAACCAGCTGGAATAAAAGAGACTTCTGGTATAGAAAATAAGTGATGGTACGTTAATTTGTCACGCTGATACTTCAACGTGAATATTATTATAAATGGAAACCCAAAGTACCATTGCCAGTAATAAAATGCAATAAAATTTCAAAAGAGAAATTAATCATGCCTGCATTTCGTGCTGCAAATCTTGGTTTGCTGCATTTGAAAAATGCCTTTAAATGAATCCAGCTATTTTTCAACTCTTTGCCTTTTCAAAAGCTATTTTTGCGAAATACTTGGTAAAGCTCTTAATATTTTGCGATTAGACACTGCGTTTTCTTGTTCGTGTCTTGATTTGGTATCCATGTATTTCAGTGGGCATTCAATGACAATTACGTCATAAACCCGAAAATAGCAAGTAGAGTGTAATAAAAATCTGGTAGGTTTACAACCCAGAGATGAGCAGGCACTCATGTTTGAGTGAAAACTGCCCTCTTCAGGCACATTTTTCAAAATAATAATGTCGTTCAATGAAATGGACACCAATTCTCTTTGTAATATTCTATTTCACCCATAAAATAATGCAGAGATTTACGAATTAAATTATAATGCCGTTTAAACTATTTACTATTAAATTAGAAGTCGAAAAGGCAAGTATATCGCATAACTGTTTTTTTAACGAATCTTGACCACAAGTGGAATTTCATGACTTTGTATTAGTACCTCTGAAATATCAATGAAATTCGTGGCATAAAAGAGCGTTGGATTTAACACGAAAAAAAAAAAACTTTTTTTGATAAACATGGAAACAAGTCAAGATACAAAAGTACGTGTGTGAATTTTCCAGCTATATAACACGTCTATAATTCCAGTGCCCTCGAGAAACAAAGAAGTGCTCTCATAACTTGTTTGTTGGCTTTGCTAAACGTCAGTCTCTCAAATCCCAGCGGCCCTCAGTTTTTCATTACGGCTTCCAGAGCTTTTTACATTCTATGGCGCAGCGCGATCTCCCGCGGGGCTTCTAAACCTCTTCCTTTCTTCTTCCATCACTCTTCTCTCTCTCTCTCTCTCTCTCTTTGTTGTATTCCTTGACCCAGGGATTTCTCCCGCGGGCTCAAATACCTCAAAACTTTCAATACGAAGTATTATAGAATCCGGAGGAAAGAACGCAGAAGGCTCGGAGGCCCACAGAGATCGAGAGACGGAGGGCCGGGAGCGGCATGAAAGAAACATTTCGCGGAATTCGGTTACACGGTCGCTTTCCAAACGACCGTATTCTTTGCGTAAAGCTACAGCATCACGTGTTCGCGGCGTGTTGGAACTTCAGTTTCAGGGGGAACCTCACCCATGTGTACACAGTGAATGTTACGTTTCATCCACAAGGAAACCTGTTTTCGCGAGGCCGAACAAGCACGAGGAGTTAATTCACGTAAATAAATATCTGGTTCACAGGACGATTCCAAGTAATCAACAAGGGCGTTAAGTCAGTTCAAATGTGCAATTTTGTTAGATCAACAGAATTCAAATTTGGTGTGTTCCAAAATTTTTTTTAGTCAGCAGTATATTTTGTAAGAGCGACTTAGAGGAGTCTGTTTGCAATTACCATTGCGAATACAATTACGATCAACACCTTATTACGTTAATTTACGTAGCATTACAGAAATGTTGCATAAGCTCCACAGGGAAAGTGAATATTTCCTAAAGCTGTGAAAGGAAGTCAATATTTTACGGTCATTTTCAGCAAGCGCTTATAAGCACAAAGATTGATACGCTTCGCTCATGATCACATCTACGTATCGTAATAGAATATTTGAACTTTGTTTCAAAGAATGAAGTTATCTCATACAAGAGTTTTACGGTTCGAGCTGTGCGTCAATTACTGCTGTTCTATGCCCATTAGGCAGACCTTTGTTTTAGACTAACTAATAATATATATCCTTTCTTTGTGCCTCACTAATTTCAGGTTTTTGATGACAAAGAGTACAATTTTAAAAAAGGTCAGATCTTTGCTCTGGCTCTTAAATAAAAATTGTTTATTAAAAAAAGGTGAAATTTATAAATTTTATGACTGTAAGGGAATTTCATTTACATACACTTGTTCCTAAATTAGAATTTTACTGTGCTACTTTTTCTTCTCGGCTGTTATATGTTTTCAACTCTTTTGAAAGGAAACAGAAATATTGTACGAATGCAGGGAGGCATTCAAATTAAGGGATTAAATGTTTTCGAAAAATATAATCATCAAGTGGTTTATAGTTAAAGCTAAACAAATTTCAATGAATAAAAAAATTATTTTTTTAAAACAATATTTGAAGTACAAATTAAACATTTTTTAGTTGCACATTAGAATTACACATTTGCAATTTAACAACCTATTGGATTCCTAAGTTAAAAATCTAGTGTAATTTTTCACTTCTTTTAAATGTTTATTAGGGGCAAAAAGTGCAATGAATAACATCTTCTATATTTATAAAGAGCTGCTTGCGAAAAATATATTACTGGACATGAAACCTTGACTAAAATACTTTCTTATTAAAAAAAATAATTCATTTGATTTTAAATAAATGTGCGAATTACTGCAATTAAGGCAGTTAAGTGCACTTTTAACCAGTAGCAGACATATTTTTCACACTATATATGAGTAAGAATAAAGTTTACAAAAACCTGTATATATATCCATCGCCAACCAATAAAAATTAACTTGTAGGATCATGGTTAAATAGCCAATTACCACTTCTAGGTTTTAGGGCAGTAATTGTTAATAAATATGATTCGAAGCAAGACAACTTACCAACTGCAATAATTTTTAATTTTTTTTCTCGGCCATTCGTTCCCGGCACTTTGTCCTGCCGGCACTTTGTCCTGCCGGCACTTTGTCCTGCCGGCACTTTGTCCTGCCGGCACTTTGTCCTGCCGGCACTTTGTCCTGATTAAAAGTTGACGCAACGTGAGCAGGGAGATGTTTTTCAGAACCCAACATGCAGAATACACAACTTTCGTGCCACAAAAGAAGTATGCCTACAAAACCCAAGTAATCTGAACAGACTCCATGGAAATTGTTGGCAACTGTTGTCAAGGATGAAATTTTCTTGTACGGAGATCGGTGAAGAAAGGCGGGCATCAGCACTTACTTGATCCTCGCCTTCGCTAAGTTTACTTAAACTACAGGTCGGGAATAACAATGTTTAAATTTTATCGAAGGCAAAATTTTCGCCACTAGGTAAGCGCTAGTGTCGCACGTGTACAAGATTTGTTATATCTTATACGTTAAAAGACAGGATAACTGCAATAACCATAGAGCAAATATAAAATAACTTCGTAACAAAGTAAAAGCTTACTCATTTATTATTCACGAAGCAAAACATTTTAACTTAAAGTTACCGTTCGGAACACTGCGCACCTAGCGGCGGAAATTTTCCCTCTCCCAAACTCTCCCATGAGAAACCTCGTTTTTCTCCTAACCTGAGTTGAATAAACTTTACCTTCGCAAATAAACTTTGCGAAGTATTTTCGTCGTNTCGCAAATAAACTTTGCGAAGTATTTTCGTCGTGCGTAAACAAATGTGACCGAGCTCGCCGATAGTCGGCTGGTTTCCATGGAGTTGTTGATCGCATCCATCCCATCATGTTATGCAGCACCGCTGACTCAAAATGCATGTCATTGCCTCTCAGCAGAGGTAAGATTTATTCTACTTTGATTAGAAACTAAACTTTTTTTCTTATGGCATAGTTTGGTTAAGAAAATTTTCCGCCTGCAGGTGCGCAGTGTTCTACTAAAAATTTCAGCTACATGAATAATAAAAGAGAACAATTTTACTCAGTTACGAATTTTTTTATATTTTATTTATGATTACTACAATTATCCTGTTTTTAACGTAGAAAATATAGCAAATCTGGTACATTGCCGACACTAGAGCTTCCTAGAGGCGAAAAGTTTTGGTTGCTAAACTTTTAACATTGATCTACCCTACATGTAGTATAAGTAACCTTAGCTGAGGTATAAAACGTAGTAAGAATAATACTACGTAGCAAACTAAACCATTACTCAAAATTTTTCACGTTTCTGGGACAGGCTTCGTGTTCCGACAAATTGATTATATTCGCTTAATGTTTCCAGTTGACGTCAACGTATGGTAAGCCAGTAAAATTATTAGCTAACTTTCTGAAGCAAAGAAAGGCTTGTAAGATCACTTTCCTGTCTATGTGTGTGTAAGTTGGTAAGTGTGTGCGTGTGTGTGCCCCCTCTCTAAAAATTTTTGAACGCATTAACCGAACTGTACCAAACTTGGTATACATAAAGAACCAAGTAAGTACACCTGACTTTGATAGTTTTCGACCACGCTGGGCACTTACTTTCCAAATGACGGCCATTTTAAAATTTGGGGCGATATATCACATCTCGGAAACCATTCAACGGATTTTAACCAAATGTTGTATGCTGACGCATGTTGTAATAATTAAGTTCAGCTGTGAATATTGTTGATGGTCCACCATTTTGTAAGTAATGCCACATTAAAAATTAATATTTTACATTAATATCTCGAAAACTACTGAACCAATTTTCGCCAAATTTGGCACATAAGAAATACTATGGTAGNAATATTTTACATTAATATCTCGAAAACTACTGAACCAATTTTCGCCAAATTTGGCACATAAGAAATACTATGGTAGGCCAGGTAAAAACAAGTAATTAAACTTAATTTGGTAATTATTTTCAAAATGGCGTCCATATCAATATTTGGGGGTTATTTAGTATAACGACCATACCATTTAACCAATTTAAACAAAATTTTATATGCTAACAGCATATATTACAACCATCAAATAAGCCATTAACAAAACCTTTGTCATACATTTTGTAAGATAGCGCTACATGAATTAATCAAGTTTTTGTGTAATTTCTCGGGAAACAATAGGCAGATTCCTACTAAATTTAGCAATCAAGTAGTACTGGATACCATTATCCTCCATAGGAAGAGGATCGTCATGGCCACTTTCGAATGAAGCATCACTTTCTCCGGGACATGACTGGTCAATCGGACCAGGCCGTCGTAAATAGTAGCCCTGATTTATGAAAAAACATTTTCTGCAGTAGCAGCCCAAGGCTAAGCACTCTTCAGGAGCACCCCGAAGTGGCGTCGTTTGCTGGTATGACTTAGTGTCCAGATATGAAATGCGTCTGTCCAATATGCCTTCAGTGGCTTGAAGAAGGTCCGATCAAGGGGCTGGAGGTAGTGTATCGTGTGGCTTGGCAGACACACAATATAAATATAATTATCAACAGTTTTTGAAGTATGTTTGGAGAGTTTATATGCGAACCATGGCCATCCAAAAGAAGAAGACATTCCCCTGCATTCTTTCGTGGAATTAAGTGGTTTTCGAGCCAGTCCATGAATACATATTCGTATATGTATGCAGATTTCTTCCTCATTATTATGACCCCTTCTGGTAACATGCATTCTTTCCACGTTATTTTCTCATTTACTCCTTTGAAAATGCAGTAAGGTGGTAAAAAAAATGAGCCCTCAGAATTACAGTATGCCACTACAGTAACTGTTTCGCCCTTTTCCTTTGCTTTTCTCACATGAATATATTTTCTGCCTCTTTCAGCAACAATGAGAACAGGCTCGTTCGTTAATGACAAACCCGACGCATTTATTTTGTAGATGTTACTTGGATTACACAACAGATAATCTTCAGTGTTTTCTGCAATAGTTCAAAATAGGCTTTAAATTCTTCCTTGTCCATCCCTTCTGCACGATTATTTTGTATGTCTTGAGATTTCCTCACACACAAATCTGTGTTTCACTTCATGAAAGACTTGTGCCAATCGCATCCTGCTAACCCCACTTCCTTGCTGAGTTTCTGTGCCTTATTCATTGAATCCGAAGTTATAAGGGAGTCTTCTAAGTTTTTTTTTTTTTTTTTTGGAGCAAAGCCTGCTGCCTGAAGCTTTTTTAACACGGGTAGCAAGTTTCATTTCGGCGTCTTCCCCTAACAACGGAGGTTTACCAAGTTTCCCTTTTATGAAACACCCTGTGGTTAGTCTAGTGCGCAGCGTTTTCTCCAAGATGTTATTTTCCCTTGCAGCTTGCCTTAATGGTTTCTTTTCATCTCTTACTGCACTGATAGCCTTATCTAAGTCTTCCTGTGTCAACGCTACCNAGCTTGCCTTAATGGTTTCTTTTCATCTCTTACTGCACTGATAGCCTTATCTAAGTCTTCCTGTGTCAACGCTACCCAACTGCTTTTCTTAGGTCCATAGGTTGTAGACATTTCCAACTATTTGAACTGGAAAGAGAGAGAACATATAATCACTTAACACTCCAAACAGTTTTTAAAAATTCTAACATAAAATTAAGAGAACTGTGTTAGTTACATTCTCATTTACAAGACAGAAAAATAACTCATACAGCAGCAAGTGCTTAAATATACGCCAGCAAAAAGCATGAGAGCGTGTTCTCTAGCACTAGCAAACAGCACACACGACTGTGACACATCTGCTCAGCTGACCGTGTGACCTTGACCAGGGGTAGCAGCAAACAACTGACTATAGAGTTTCGCTTATTTCGTGGGTTCTGAAGTGTGCTGCGAACTGTGTAATAGCAAACGACGTTTATTTACCACTTTGTCACTTCGACGCAAAAGTGTGGATGTTCGCCTCCGTATCTCCCNAGCTTGCCTTAATGGTTTCTTTTCATCTCTTACTGCACTGATAGCCTTATCTAAGTCTTCCTGTGTCAACGCTACCGAACTGTTTTTCTTAGGTCCATAGGTCGTAGGCATTTCCAATTATTTGAACTGTAAATAGAGAGAACATATAATCACTTAACACTCCAAATAGTTTTTAAAAATTCTAACATAAAATTAACAGAAGTGTGTTAGTTACATTCGCATTTACAAGACAGAAAAATAACTCATGCAGCAGCATCCCGAGTTATGTAGCCTGCGACTTATGTAAATTCGCAATTATGTAAGTGCTTAAATATACGCCAGCGAAAAGCATGAGAGCGTGTTCTCTAGCACTAGCAAACAGCACACACGCCTGTGACACATCTGCTCAGCTGACCGTGTGACCTTGACCAGGGATAGCAGCAAACAACTGACTATAGAGTTTCGCTTATTTCGTGGGTTCTGAAGTGTGCTGCGGACTGCGTAATAGCAAACGACGTTTATTTACCACTTTGTCACTTCGACGCAAAAGTGTGGATGTTCGCCTCCGTATCTCCCNTGTAATAGCAAACGACGTTTATTTACCACTTTGTCACTTCGACGCAAAAGTGTGGATGTTCGCCTCCGTATCTCCCACAGAGACAAGAGAAAACCTGGTATGTTGCCGCCCTACATTTTTCATGAGAACAGTTAATATTTCAGGAGGTTTTTGTGTTTCCGTAAGATATATTCTTTCATAATTTTACTTTAGTCAGAGTACATGTAGTAAATAGCACCATATGTCTTCTCACTTATATTATGCAGCATTTAATTTTATAATGTAAATATTGCGTGATGATATTTTTTTTTTTGTTTCAGATAATATTTACACACATGGGTACTAGATGTTGTTTACATTTTCGTTCTTATTTTACACTGTACAACAAATACAATTACATTCATATGCATTCTAGCAGTAGGCTTATGGGTCTCCAGAGGCAAGGGCTGGGGGCTGTGGCACCGTTGCACCGTCCACCATCTTGGATGAGGTCACAGGTGTGGCCGGCGACCTCGTTCATCTCCTCCTCCTCCCCCCCTTGCCAATCACAAACCCACCACCAACGACCTGTACCCTATAAATGATTTTAATAAAAATTATTCAAATGAAAAATATTCTAATAAAAAATTAAAAGGTATCGGCCTAACACCTAAGATTGTCAATAATAAGATAGGTTTAAGGTGTCACTGCAGATTATAATTCAATTTAATAAAAAATTATTTTAATAGATATTAAATAAATTTGGCCTGCCACTTCGGTACGTACTGATCCCACCTCACAAAAACCTGTAACCAAAAAAATTATAAAAATCTTATAAAGAATTTAAAAAATGCGTCTCTCTCTACCTCAAGTTTTCATTCATTTTCCTTGAAAAAACCTTCGTATGCATATAAACCCCAACTCGCACGACCCCTGCTAGAGTGCGCGATTCGCAAGTGTGTAGATTTATTTACGAATTTAACCATGTAATTTTCTATATACGAGAAGGTATATAAAAACTTTGAATAATTCCGATCTAAATAATTTTTCACGAAATCAAACAAACGGTAGGCTAGACCACTCTGCAATCACACTCTTAACTGTTAATGCGATAGTGCATTCCAGTTAGGACCTTGTAAAAAATATTCTAATTTTATTACTTTTTTAAAAATCAATTCAATCAATATTATTTTAATATTTACTCTATTCAATTTTTTCCTACTGTCGTAAGAAAAAAATTTAATAAAAAAATAAAGCAGTCTAGCCTTGTAACCATGCACACATGCACCGACAGAGGATCGCGTGACAGACTCACCTGTCATAATAGGCGCGTGTGGCACTCGAAGTCCGTTGGGCCCCGCGGAGGAAGGAGGCCAATGACCTAGATCGGGCGTGGGTGATTTGCGTCACCACGCGAAAATAACTGGACGCGGAGGAAGGGGAGGACCGAACAGTATATAAGACCAAGCGTCCACGGTTCGCCATCTTTGTTTCGTTTAAGTTTTCAGGATCCACTGGGGATTCGGATTCGGGGGGGACCTGCCCAAATGCGCTTCTCCCCCCCCNGCGCCAATCCAAAGAAAGATGACCCGCCCCCTCTCTACAAGCACTTTCCCTATCCACTAATAAAGAGCATGGTTAATACCTATCTGTCTCCTGTTGGATTTTCTGTTAAATATGATAATGCATGCAACAATTTTTTAATTATTTCCTGTCGAAATGGTTTTTACGGTGACTATGCCGGTTTATCCCTTTCTCTTCTAAGTATAGTGTTTAGCCTTAAGTACACTTAGGGAGGTTCTCATGAACAAAACTTGGCCATGGCAGCCCAATCCCTCTTTACCGTGATGCATGTCTCTTTGCATGATTTCCTTTCCTTGTAGGCGTATGGGGCTTAGCCCTGAGACGCAATAAACTCCCATCCCTACCGCGGGCTCACATANTTTCCTTTCCTTGTAGGCGTATGGGGCTTAGCCCTGAGACGCAATAAACTCCCATCCCTACCGCGGGCTCACATAATACTTACTTTTAGAGTAGGTTAGTAAAAAAAAAAAGTTCGCATATTTCTGCTTCCTGCTACCAACGAATCAAATTCTGATATCTGTCGTCTGCGATCTCCGGAGTTACGCACCGCCAATAACGCGAGCAGTAAGGAGGTCACAGCAGTGCCGAATGCGGCTGGGCGCGCCGACTGCAGCCTGCATGGCTTATCACGAAGGCAAGGCGAGTGTAGCACGCTGGCTACAGCTAGGGGGGCACAGTGCTGTGTGCATGTAACGATAACAGCCGGCCGCTGCACGGAGGCGTCCCCGTAGTCCGGCTCGGCAAAATGTCGCGTGTTAAAAAAAACTAATGAAATTTGGTTTATCCACATGCCGAAGGAAACAGAAGGCACTCACTAATGAGCGAGAGGAATTTACTTTTCTCAGTAAATTAAAATTCACCGACGATATTATGTAATAAATCTCGTTTCTAGCTAAAAATTTCCATTATCGAACTGCAGATGTGGTAAACTGCCAACCGCCTTTAAGGGTCGTCTACTGTCAGAAATGTCATAATACTGACATTAAACACAGATTAAGAAAAAATCCGCTGTTTACAACAGAGCTGCATCGTGAAAGTAAAGTGGATGTTCTCAACATGCTGAACGTGCTTCGCTTGTATTTGCTATTATAGAATAATGCTGCTGTCTGGAAAACNAAGTGGATGTTCTCAACATGCTGAACGTGCTTCGCTTGTATTTGCTATTATAGAATAATGCTGCTGTCTGGAAAACATGTATCTTATAAACCAGAAAAGGCAATGGCACGAAATAGAAAGAAAAAAAAGTTATAGGCGTGAACATTAATTTCCATGGCACTCCGATTGGATGGTTAACAAATATATTAATAGAAAGTTTAATTCCACATTACGTACTTACGCGAGTTAGAAGTATTTAATTCAATGCCGTTTGTAGACAGACCTTCGCGCAGTTTGTATGAGCAGTCCTCACGCGCCACTACTGAGGCGTCGTGGCGGGCACCTGCAGGCCTAGCGGGTGGGGGAAGGAGGGAGGGGTCTGCATTTGTCAGTTGCGGACGTCCCAGACCAAGGCCGTGCGGCTACCGTGCCGTCTGAGCTTGCCGCCGACAATGCCACGCATTACGTATTAAAATGTATTTATTCTTGCGTCTCTCTACGAAAATTTGGCCTATGCANATTAAAATGTATTTATTCTTGCGTCTCTCTACGAAAATTTGGCCTATGCAGGAAACGAAAGGTTATAATGCACGTACTCACACATGTGGAAGGAAAAAAACCTTGCCTAATAAAAGTTGTTTATAGAGAAACACAGGTGGCGAAGCTCACATAATTAAACCCCCAGTGTCGTGTGTCGACACTCTAGACGCGCGCGCATACACACACATAAAAACTTACAGTGCATGATTAAAATAACGAGAAAAAAACATTACTGTTGCACCTAGAGTATTTTCGCTTACCTGTTTTCGAACGTTCGAATTACACATTTATTTCTGGTATTTACTGTTAAAAAATTACACTCGAGTATACTCTCTCGCTATAAATATTAGTAACGAGTGTGCAAGTACTTTTAATATTTACTCTTGTACAGGATATGTGTATGCACAGTAATTATAAAGGATTTATTAAATTATTTTTTATACGCGGCATCTGCCTGGTAATATCTCCATGAAATTTTTTTTTTATGTTAAGGGACAGGAATAGACGAAATACGACGCAAACTAGGATATATTATACTACGATTCCTATTACCAATGCAAAGTACAATGCAATACCTGATTGGCAGGAATATATTTAGCTCGAACTGTTTTGAAAAAAAATTGTAATTTTAGTCTATGCTGAAGACATTCAAAAGCGTGAGTTATTCGTATTCTCCCCTCAGTATTATATTTTTCGCATGCAAACAGATTATGTACACGTAAAATTTATATTCTAAATTTTTCAAAAATATTAGAGTTCACTGGTTAAGTAGGGCCATGAGAGCACTCACGTGATATGTATACATACGAAATGGGAAACGAGTTATTACGCTTTCTGTAAGACAGGTGTTATAAATCACGAAACGTACGCGTGCCTTAGGCCGTAAAACAGCTGCATTATGAAATTTTTTAAGTCTTCATGTAACGCTTCCATCATGTCTAACATTCTTTTCCAAAAAAAATTATAAAAGTCTTGCTGTAGCCATTAGCAGTCGAAAATAATTTTTGTAAACACTGTCGTTTACAGCTGTGTAGTCCTCCACCCACCAGGGTCCCATTCCGGGCGGTATCACTTTCGGAATTTTTTGTCTCGTGACGGACATTGCCACAGCAGGTTTTCTCGGATGCGTCCCCTTTATTATACCATTTTCATTTAATCGCCACCTTACCTCCTGTCATCGCCCACATGATGTTTTTCGTGTTAAACATGAACTTATTTTTTCTAATAAAATATTATGCGTGATGTTGCAGGTAACCAACGTCGAGCTGTCGTTTGCGCGTTCCGTTGCCATACCTCCTCGAGCCATTCAGCATACTTTGCCTCGTAAGTTTACAAAAAAAATTAAGCAGTACTTCAAATTAATTTTCTTTTTCTTCAATTTCTAGCTGACAGAGACTCTGGCTGTCAGATGTCTCTGATACATCGGAGGCTGTGCTGGTACTGCGGCCAGGCTTCCAATACTGCGCACTGGGGCTCGATTCCCGGGAGGTGTAGATTTTTTGTAATATTTTGCTGGGTTTTCTCAGGTGACTCCCGTTTCATTCCATCTTTGTTCCACCGCCTCCTATCAGCCTAATCGGCGCCGCACACAAAATGTTGTCATGTTAAATTTGAACTGTTTTTACCGAATAAAAATGTGTGTGTGTGTTTATAGGTAAACAGCGTCGAACAGCCATCGCGCGTTCCGCTAGTCGAGAGCCGGCGACAGCAATNGTGTTTATAGGTAAACAGCGTCGAACAGCCATCGCGCGTTCCGCTAGTCGAGAGCCGGCGACAGCAATACGGTCCACGTCGAGAAGCCACGTGAAGCGCGTTCTGTTGGCTGCCATCGTGGTGCTCTTGGTTCGTCCCCATTATCGTCGTCTGCTTTACACGTAATTACAACAACACGAATAATTTAATTTTTTTGGTGTTTCTCTACCCATATATTAGTTCAGATTATTAATATGTAGCGTTGCTGTTAATTTTTTTTGGAGTCCTCGCACCCTCTGCACACACGGACAGGACTTGGGGCTGCAGAAACGCGACGGCAGTGTCCAGTTTGCGTCACGCCACCGCATGTTGGTAACCACGTGTAACCACGTGTTGGTAACCACGCGTCCTTGTTGGTAACTACAGCACACCATTGTTTTCTCCCTTAGAGCGATACTGATTTGCTCGTGTCACCTTTGCTAACCTCATTATGCCCTGGTGTAAATCAGGCAATTTTTTCCNAAGTGGATGTTCTCAACATGCTGAACGTGCTTCGCTTGTATTTGCTATTATAGAATAATGCTGCTGTCTGGAAAACGTATATCTTATAAACCAGAAAAGGCAATGGCACGAAATAGAAAGAAAAAAAAGTTATAGGCGTGAACAATAATTTCCATGGCACTTCGATTGGATGGTTAAAAAACATATTAATAGAAAGTTTAATTCCACATTACGTACTTACGCGAGTTACAAGTATTTCATTCAATGCCGTTTGTAGACAGACCTTCGCGCAGTTTGTATGAGCAGTCCTCACGCGCCACTACCGAGGTGTCGTGGCGGGCACCTGCAGGCCTAGCGGGTGGGGGAAGGAGGGAGGGGTCTGCATTTGTCAGCTGCGGACGTCCCAGACCAAGGCCGTGCGGCTACCGTGCCGTCTGAGCTTGCCGCCGACAATACCACGCATTACGTATTAAAATGTATTTATTCTTGCGTCTCTCTACGAAAATTTGGCCTATGCAGGAAACGAAAGGTTATAATGCACGTACTCACACATGTGGAAGGAAAAAAACCTTGCCTAATAAAAGTTGTTTATACAGAAACACAGGTGGCAAAGCTCACATAACTAAACCCCCAGTGTCGTGTGTCAACACCCTAGACGCGCGCGCATACACACACATAAAAACTTACAGTGCATGATTAAAATAACGAGAAAAAAATATTACTGTTGCACCTGGAGTATTTTCGCTTACCTGTTTTCGAACGTTCGAATTACACATTTATTTCTGGTATTTACTGTTAAAAAATTACACTCGAGTATACTCTCTCGCTATAAATATTAGTAACGAGTGTGCAAGTACTTTTAATATTTACTCTTGTACAGGATATGTGTATGCACAATAATTATAAAGGATTTATTAAATTATTATTTATATGCGGCATCTGCCTGGTAATATCTCCATGAAATTTTTTTTTTTATGTTAAGGGACAGGAATAGACAAAATACGACGCAAACTAGGATATATTAGACCACGATTCCTATTACCAATGCAAAGTACAATGCAATACCTTTTTGGCAGGAATATATTTAGCTCGAACTGTTTTGAAAAAAAATTGTAATTTTAGTCTATGCTGAAGACATTCAAAAGCGTGAGTTATTCGTATTCTCCCCTTAGTATTATATTTTTCGCATGCAAACAGATTATGTACACGTAAAATTTATATTCTAATTTTTTCAAAAATTTTAGAGTTCACTGGTTAAGTAGGGCCATGAAAGCACTCACGTGATATGTATACATACGAAATGGGAAATGAGTTATTACGCATTCTGTAAGACAGGTGTTATAAATCACGAAACGTACGCGTGCCTTAGGCCGTAAAACACCTGCATTGTGAAATTTTTTTAAGTCTTCATGTAACGCTTCCATCATATCTAACATTCTTTTCAAAAAAAAATTATAACAGTCTTGCTGTAGCCATTAGCAGTCGAAAATAATTTTTGTAAACACTGTCGTTCACAGCTGTGTAGTCCTCCACCCACCAGGGTCCCATTCCAGGCGGTATCACTTTCGGAATTTTTTGTCTCGTGACGGACATTGCCACAGCAGGTTTTCTCGGATGCCTCTCCTTTATTATACCATTTTCATTTAATCGCCACCTTACCTCCTGTCATCGCCCACAGGATGTTTTTCGTGTTAAACACGAACTTATTTTTTCTAATAAAATATTATGCGTGATGTTGCAGGTAACCAACGTCGAGCTGTCGTTTGCGCGTTCCGTTGCCATACCTCCTCGAGTCATTCAGCATACTTTGTCTCGTAAGTTTACATAAAAAATTAAGCAGTACTTCAAATTAATTTTCTTTTTCTTCAATTTTTTAGCTGACAGAGTCTCTGGCTGTCAGATGTCTCTGATACATCGGAGGCTGTGCTGGTACTGCGGCCAGGCTTCCAACACTGCGCACTGGGGCTCGATTCCCGGGAGGTGTAGATTATTTGTAATATTTTGGTGGGTTTTCTCAGGTGTCTCCCGTTTAATTCCATCTTTGTTCCACCGCCTCCTATCAGCCTAATCGGCTCCGCACACAAAATATTGTCATGTTAAACTTAAACTGTTTTTACCGAATAAAAATGTGTGTGTGTTTATAGGTAAACAGCGTCGAACAGCCATCGCGCGTTCCGCTAGTCGAGAGCCGGCGACAGCAATACGGTCCAAGTCGAGAAGCCACGTGAAGCGCGTTCTGTTGGCTATCATCGTGGTACTCCTGGTTCGTCCCCATTATCGTCGTCTGCTTTACACGTAATTACAACAACACGAATAATTTAATTTTTTTGGTGTTTCTCTACCCATATATTAGTTCAGATTATTAATATGTAGCGTTGCTGTTTATTTTGGCAGTCCTCGCACCCCCTGCACTCACGGACAGGACTTGAGGCTCTGCAGAAACGTGACGGCAGTGTCCAGCTTGCATCACGCCACCGCGTGTTGGTAACTACGTGTAACCACGTGTTGGTAACCACGCGTCCTTGTTGGTAACTACGTGTAACCACGTGTTGGTAACCACGCGTCCTTGTTGGTAACCACGCGTCCTTGTTGGTAACTACAGCACACCATTGTTTTCTCCCCTAGAGCGATACTGATTTGCTCGTGTCACCTTTGCTAACCTCATTATGCCCTGGTGTAAATCAGGCAATTTTTTCCTAAAGAGGAAAAAAAATTTCTCTGCCACCGAAAACAAAAATCGCATGTATGTAGTTTTATTGTTTTGTTAGAATCTTTTAAAAACACGTTACAGCACTAATTATAGTGACTTAAAATAATAAAAATATTAAGAACAATATAGATTCTAGAAAAATGAAATTGTATTTGCTGCTATCTGCTGGGCACTACATTAACTGACAGCTAGCCAGTAATAACCATTGGAGTAAAGTGGGTCAAATGTGATACTAACCAATAATAGTGTGGCAAGTGAGAAACCAGAGACTTGCACAAATGTCGTTCCTATAAAATGGGGGAAAAAATTACACAATTATAACATGTCTTGAATGCCAGTAAATGTGTACAGAGCGCAAAGTATTACTACACCCTACTTATCTTCAGTATCACAGCTAGTTACACAGTAAACGAATTCATAGCCCATTTATCACCATACAAAAAGCCGTATGCTGGCATAGTTACCGCCATATGTGTGGCTCGCGGCAGCTAGACTGCGCTACTGCGGACCGGGTTCGATTCCCCGGCAGGCACGTGAGGCTTTTCGTCATGCAACAGACATAATGAATAGACAAAGCCTATATCCCATCTCGTTTCATTAACTAAAATCAATTCCCCACTTTGTTAAGTTCCTTTTGTTCATTGCCATGCTTTGCCCACAAAAAATTGTCGACATGTCGTGCGTTTACTGAAGAAAAATTGTGTGTGTTATTTGCAGGTTCCCTAATGGTTATCCAACGTTGACCTGCAGTTTGCGAGTTCCGTTGGCATTACGGCTTAGTCCTTCTGTTGATTCTTGTAAGTATATAGGGAAAAAATAATCAATGCCTTTTATGCAAATAAATAAATAGTCATAAATTAAGGTCGTAGAGCCTCATGGCATTATGGCAAATGCCAAAAATAATTCTCCAGTTTTAAATCAAGTAATTTTATTACATGTGAAATCGTATACATATGAGTAGTTTCGCTTCGAAACATGACAATGTCAGTTAATTATATTGTGAAAACCTTTAGCAAAAATGGCCAGGCTAAGACAACTTGAAAAAAGTAGGTTGATATGAAAAGGTAAAGATAAATGTTTGAACGAGCTGGTTAAAACCAAAATGTCAGATATCAGCAGAGAGCAGTTCCTGCGGGCAAGCAGTCTTCGGGACCTACGAACCCAATGATTTCGGGTACGTGGAGGCAGAGACGACTTTTAGAGGCATACCGAAGACCCTCATTGCCCTAAACACCTCGAACCAGGCAATGGGCACCTTGAAGACCCTCATTGCCCTAAACACCTCGAACCAGGCAATGGGCACCTTGAAGACCCTCATTGCCCTAAACACCTCGAACCAGGCAATGGGCACCTTGAAGACCCTCATTGCCCTAAACACCTCGAACCAGGCAATGGGCACCTTGAAGACCCTCATTGCCCTAAACACCTCGAACCAGGCAATGGGCACCTTGAAGACCCTCATTGCCCTAAACACCTCGAACCAGGCAATGGGCACCTTGAAGACCCTCATTGCCCTAAACACCTCGAACCAGGCAATGGGCACCTTGAAGACCCTCATTGCCCTAAACACCTCGAACCAGGCAATGGGCATCTGCAGCTACCTAGAAATTATGAAAGACAAGATCATCGGACAACTGGAGCAGATTATAATGAAAGACCAGGGGAGCCATTAAATTTATTTGATTTTTAGAATATATTTATGGGAAGCCTGAGCCCTATGAGGATGGGACTGACAACAAGGTATTCAAAATGAAGAATGTGCCAGTATGCAAATTCAGTGACATAGAGAATGCAGTGATCGCCAGCATCGAAAAGATTTGTCAGGAGGAGTATTGCCAGGGGAAGGGAAGTGGCTGGACCCTCACCTCTGTGGAACGTCTGCAGGTCCAAATAAACAAGCTCGATCCCCTCCAAACCTTATCGTACATTGACTTACCTGCACCACTAAAGAACAAGGAGAAATTATTAACACCCATAATCGAAAGGACCAGCAGTGTTTCAAGTGGGCGGTTTTGACATGGTATGTGGAAGGCAGGAACCTCGATTGTGTCAACCACATATATACAGCCCTAGAAATCAAGTTCCATTTTAGCATTGAGTTCCCCACACCTCTGTGGCAAATAGGGTTGTTTGAGAGGAATAATCCTAGAGTATGGGTAAACGTGTACTCTCTCACCGACGACGAGAAGGTCGTGCCTGTACGAGTGGTGAAAGAGAAGAAGTCCGAACATTTTGACCTGCTACTGTTGACTACGGAGGAAAGTGCCCACTATAGCTACATCAAGAACTGTTCAAAACTAGTGCGTCCCCATGTATCGGCCCACAATGGGGAAATGCATATATGTAAGCGGTTCTTTATATTTTACCATGATTTGCCAAGAATTACTGGGCTGACTGGCCAACAGGGCCTGGAAAATACATTAAATATTGTATCACCCATGCCCAGCAAGAATCGAGATGCCACAGCGCGAAAAGAATGGACAAAGAGCAATCCTCAAATCAAAATGTTATTAGAATGGAGACAAGATGCCCATTGTCATCTACACTGACGTCGAAGTCGTCCTCAAGCCAGTTTAGACATGCCAGCTGGACCCCAGCCGCTCGCACACATATGCATACCAGAAACACGAGGCCTATACTTAATGTTATTATGTATATGCGGAATATAGAGTGATTCCAGCCAGCAAGACTTCAAACCTGCCAACTGATCCCCAAATGTATTCATGTGAGGATGCAGAAGAAAAATGTATAAAGTATTTTCGAAATCGGACAAAAAGTCAATGAAATATATGAATTAACAGAGCCGATGGAACCCTTAACGAACCTGTAACTATTATGCAGTTTGACTGCCGACAAGTGCTGCTACTGCTCCACAAGATTCACAGATGGCAACCCCAGAGTAATGGACCACTGCCACTTTGCAGGGCGGTAGATTGAACCTGCATGTAAAGAATGCAATTTGCCTCCCTGCCGCCCCAAGAAGCTGCCTGTATTGTCCCGCAATATGGCCTATGACGATAATTTCATAATCAATTAGCTAGGCTATGGAGACAACAAAATCTTCATAATCCTACACAGGGAGGAGGAGCTTATAACATTTTTAAAATCACTATGGGAGAGATTTAGTATTCAACTCATTGATATATTTAGATGTATGTCCGTACGTCCACAAGCCTGGCCACCCTTACCGAAAACCCACCAAGAAACGAATTCAAAAACATACATAAATGTTTTACACCAGATGAAATAACACTAGTTACATGCAAAGGTTTATTCCTACATGACAAAATTACAGATTTGTCCAAGTTAAACGAACCACAACTCCCACCTAAGGAAATTGTTTTCAATAGATTGACAGACTGAAACATATGGGATGAAGATTACCTGCACACTGAGAATGCCTGGGAGAAGTTTAATTGTAGAACGCTTGGTGACTACTCTAAAGTTTATTTGAACATGGATGGCTTCCTCTTGGTGGACGTCTTCGAAAATTTCAGAAATTGTGCCTCAATCCCTATGGTCTCGACTGCGTCCGCTACATGAGCATGCCAGGATTATCGTTTGATGCCATGCTGAAACTTACTAAGGTTAACTTAGAGTTACTCACAGACTACGACATGTATTTGTTCATTATAATGGAAATAAGGGGGGCCGTGGCTCAGTGAGCCAAGCATCACCGCATGGCAAACAGTAAGTACGTTGCATCTACGTACATTGCCACCAAGGAACCGGTCTACCTCCAGTATGTGGACGCGAATAATCTATACGGGTGGACAATGTATCTACCCCTACCCATATGTGATTTCCAGTGGGTCGGCACAGACATTGACGTCATGGGTGTGCTTGACAGCATCATCACAGGCTACATACCGGAGGTGGGTATAGAATACCTCCCAGCCCTGCATGAAGCACACAATGCCCGGCTGTTTCTGCCTGTGAATGAGTGCCCCACCCCCTCTAACAAAAAAGAAGAAGCTCATGACTACATTAGAAAAAAAAGAAATTAAATAATTCATTACAGAAATCTGAAGCATGCAGTGGAAGATGACCTTGAGTTAACCAACATGGACACATACAGCTTAATATATCAGATAAAGAACAATTATTACTATCAGTGCCTGGCTAATGATATGCAGTTAATGACAGAGTTCGATACCAGTTCCTCCCCCCTCTCCACCCACATTAACATCCTTGCTTTCCCCATACCAATGGTAAATTTCTTGGGAAATTAAAAAATGAGTGTGAAGGGGATGTAATGTAGGAGTAAATTGGGCTGAAAGCCAAAATATATTACTACATATGTAACAAGGCCACACAAAAAAGTGAAAGGCATCCAGAATTGTGTAGTGAAGGATACAATAACAATTGAAGATTATAAGAAGGTACTGGTGAAAGAAAAACTTTTACGTGTTTCTCTTCACACAATCAGATCGCAACAGCACAATTTATACACTGAATGCATATATAAAATTGGTCTAACTTGGAATGATGACAAGAGGCAGAAAATGTAGGTTGGAATAAATACAAGCCTTATGGATATGACAATGGTGATACATATGTAAATATATCTCACCATCAGCTGCAGTGATACACTGTAGCCCATGCAAGAGGTGTGTTGTACATACACAAATAACTTACCAACCATCCACACAACCAGTTATTTTGTGTATTCATTTTCTTTTGACTGACATTATGTTAGATTGTGTGGTGGCATGGTGTAGCTTGTGCAAGAGGTATCCTTATCTTGCCAGGTGTGTTCCCGATATGTCCTGCTGTGTGTACAGTTTCTGCAATCACTCTTGTACATACTTGTGCACTGTTCCCATTATGTGTTTTTTCCAGCAGCAATCTTTAGCACATGCAAGAGCCATATTCATCTTGCCAGGTGTGCTGCTGTTGATGAATGGTGTTGCTATTTAATTGTGGCATTGTGTAGCCCGTGCAAGAGGTATACTCGACCTACCAGATGTATCGTTGGCTTCCATTCTCTATTACTGGCATTGCAACCACACATAAAAAAATGAAAAATTGATTTCTATATGACCACCCACCACACCATTTTGAAGTAGCTTGTTTTTTTTTTGGACATGTCGAAGACTAGCAAAGGAGCTGTTTCATGGAATATTTCTGAGCTCATGATGGGGTAGGACTCATGCCTATAGCAGGAGGCTTGAAACTGAGTATAGAGATAATACTGCAAAGTAAATCCTTCCTCTGTCGAAGGAGGTGTTCAAATCCATGTATGGATATTTTTCGCTATTCAAAAATATTTTTATGTGATGGATGTTGCAGTGGTCGAAAGTCTCCTTGTCTGTCGAGATATGTTGCTTGTTTCCTTGAAATACCAGTACGATGTAACAGAGTTTTTCTGTACTTGAAGATGTCATCACAACCCAGTGGCTTCACGTCTCAGACGACAAGACCAGGCACATAACAAAACTACAGCTCCTGAAGGTTATGTCGATAATTGTTTCTTTCTTTGTGTAGTTCGATAGTTTCACACGTTTGTGGGTGCTTGGAGTCATGTGGAGAAAGACTGATCAACATTGATCAGGGTTACAGTGACGGGCTGCAGGTTTTCTCCAGTTCCCAACACTGCATCGAGATGCGAGGTGGCTATCATTATTACCAGTTGGCTCCTATTATCATTTAATCTTCGGCGAAATCAAGTAGCATAGATAGTGGCATACTCACTTCG
Source organism: Clitarchus hookeri (assembly GCA_002778355.1). Classification (NCBI taxonomy): domain Eukaryota; kingdom Metazoa; phylum Arthropoda; class Insecta; order Phasmatodea; family Phasmatidae; genus Clitarchus; species Clitarchus hookeri. The sequence continues at coordinate 190,124 of NQII01003231.1, read as the reverse complement.
GACTTGCCTTCTTCATAGATGGGAACTTCGTAGCCATCTACCATTCCCCAACCTGCCATTTTTACCGTGTTGAATTTGTTACGCATGAGCAAGAGGTAGATTTTTATGGTGGTGGTTATGCCCACACCCTGCATTTCGTCAAAAGTAACACTGTTGAGCTTGTATATAACTTGCTCTAAATGGTAATGTATACCATTGAAAACAAACACAGTGGTGATGGGGCAGGCCACGTCAACTTTCATGAGCCTTCCTCTGATGCACAGGAATGATTGCAAATTAGGAGTGTAAATATATTGATGTTCTATCGGGATTCGAACCTTTCGTCCGAGGGTGTAGGGGCCTGTCAGATAGGGCTGATAGCAATGCAACTCTAACTTGTCAATTCTGTGGACGAATTCTGCCTGCTGGGTCACATTCAATACACTTTCATCTTCCATGACTGTTCACTTTAAAATCCTAGACTACGTAGAAACTACTCATTGGCATGTGTTAGCACACTGGTGTGTTGAGTTCTACTGGTCCTGGATTTGGTGCTCTGCTTGACTTTATGCATGGTTCGTCTCGTGAAACTCAATTCCGTTGTTTCAGGTGCAGGTGCAAAGTGATTCCCTCGTTTCTGAAGTCTATCTTCTTATCGTCCTGATCGATGCCCCTCACGACCACTTCATGCATGCACTTAGCGATCATGGGAATGTAAATTATGGTTTTCGGAACTTAGACCAATTTATAACCTAGTGGGACCATCTGCGCGAACTCGTGCAGAGTATTGCTAGTTTTACCATTGAAGCAGCTGCTCGCTAAATGAAAGATTATGCATACCACATTCACCAGAAATATGTTCACTACTCGTGAGGATTCGTGTGTTTTACCAGCTTCGTAGATACGTGCATTGAACCCCAGACTTGTCCCGATGGGATCCGGTTCGGTGAAATCGATATTGGCACTGCAAAATATTTCTGCCTTCAGCATGTTTGGGTTACCATGTAGTTCGAAAGTCCCATCTGATGGCACGGATTTCTTGATGGAATTGGCAATATCATTCAGTTCGTATGTGCTAGTGGCATGGTAAATTCCTACACATCCCCTGCCATTGTGTGCCAGAACAAAGAAATCACGTTTTCTTCTATGTTGGATATGGAGTTGTAAGTTTAAAAAACCTTAAGCCCAACGACACATTCCCCTTCCAGTTCCAAGAGCAGGTAAAACATCGCCCTTATCTAGGATGTCTTGCAACCTAGAATGATAGACACCGACATACTGACTGGGGAATATAGCTGTGAACACCTTTTACATTGGAGAGCCAAAAAAACTGGTAAAGGCAAGTGTATGCAAAAAAACAGAGGTATGGAACCAATTAGAGTGACGTGATATGGTCGGCAGTGCCTATAAAAGACAACAAGCGTCTGGCAAAGATGCTAGATCCGTTACTTCTGATACAATGGCAGGTTATCAAGATTTAAGTGATTTTGAACATGGTGTTACAATCGGCGCACGAGATATGGGACATACCATCTCCGAGGTAGCGATAAAATTTGGATTTTTATGTACGACCATTTCACGAGTGTACCGTGAATATCAAGAATCCCGTAAAACATCAAATATTCGACATCGCTGCGGCCGCAAAAATATCATGAACGAACGGGACAAACGACGACTGACAAGAATCATTAAACATGACATACGTGCAACCATTACTCAAATTGGCGCAGATTTCGATGCTGGGGCATCAGCAAGTGCCAGCGTGCGAACTATTCAACGGAGCATCATTGATATGGGCTTACGGAGCCGAAGGCTCACTCGTGTACCATTGTTGACTGCACGACACAAAGCTTTACGCCTCGCCTGGGCCCGCCAACACCGCCATTGGACTGTTGATGACTGAAAACACATTGCCTGATCTGACGGGTCTCGTTTACAATTGTATCGGGCGGATGGATGTGTACGGGTGTGGAGACATCCTCATGAATACATGGATTCTTCATGTCAACAGGGGACTGTTCAAGCTGATGGAGGCTCTGTCATAGCGTGAAATGAAGTTGGCGTGAAATGGGACCCCTGATACGTCTAGATATGACTCTGACCGGTGCCAGATACGTAAGCATCCTGTGCGATCACCTGCACCCATTCATGTCCATTGTGCATTCCGACGGACGTGGACAATTCCAGCATGAAAGTGCGACACCCCACACGTCGAGAGTTGCTACCGAGTGGCTACAGGAACACTCTTTGGTTTTTAGACACTTCCATTGGCCACCTAAATCACCAGGCATGACCATTATTGAGCATATCTGGGATGACTTGCAACATGCTGTTCAGAACAGATCTCCACCTCCTCGTACTCCTATGGATTTGTGAACTGCCCTGCAGGATTCATGGTGTGAATTGCCTCGTGCATACCTTCAGACATTAGTCGAGTCAATGCCACGTCGTCTTGCAGCACTTCTGCGTGCTCGTGGGGGCCCTACACGATATTAGGCAGGAGTACCAGTTTTTTTGGCTATTCAGTGTATATAAAAGGCTAATGAAAAATTATTCGCCTGTGATTTTTTTTTATTCCAACACATCAAAAAGCGAAGACACAAGAGTCCACAGTTCCATGTGTTTGGCATCTGCTCCATCTCGTAATTTTGTAAGACAGTTTACAATTTTTTAGGGACAGTCGGAGTTAGGGTGGTGGATGCATATTCCCAAAACTGTCACAGTATACCACATGTTTGCCACATTTGACTTAGGTTACCCAGTATGTACCGAGCTAGGATGTTGAGCCCAGGTTAATTACAGCACATTTGTCACCATTGGGTTTAGGGGGCAAATCTTCTTGCGTGAACACAGTAAGAAAATGAAGTATCTTCAATTTGTGTGCAAACAGTTTAAAATACATGTTCGTGAGTGGTTGTTTCGGTAGATATTTCATTAGTGCCTCCTTTGGTCTAACACTTTTTCTTTCTCGCACCTCCTCCTCAGTAGGGCCTTCGTATGTAAAGTCATTTTTATATATATGGCAATGGCTTCCAGTTTAGAGTTGTAGCGGCAGTTTTCGTACAATTCCTTACGTTCGTTCGAGGCTCGTTTCACTGCACTAACGATATTTGTTACAGCCCTGGCTATACCGCCCAGAGCACCGATTGCAGGCATCAAGGTATGAAGGATCCTCCAGTCTTTTTCTTCTCCCTCCTCTTGGAAATTCGTCTCGATTTCTTCGCCCCCATGCCAAACTTCATCTTTGCGCCTCATGTGGCAATTTTTTCACCAAGTCCAGTATCTGATGATTTTCGTATCTCGGCGGCCTTCTGTGCAAGTATCTCTTCTGCCTGGTGTTAAGTTTCGAGATCCTTGTTCAGGGAGTAAGCATTGTTGGGTTGCTTTCAAGCCTCGTCCAGCGCTTTGATGCTCATATCGCAGCATGCGAGCCTTTTAGCTAGCTTGGTTCCTGGCCCACAGAACCTGTATTTGCGAATGTGCAGCTCAAAAGGTAGATGATTGATTAGTCTATCGACAATCCCTCTTCCAGATTTGATTTTTCTTCTACGAATTTTCACACACTGCTGCGCTACGAACCGATATATATCCGACCGTTGTATGTTTTCGTTCCAGTATCATTTTAGACTTGGAACAGTATGGACATATAGTGCTAATGAAGCATATACTTTACAGTTTCTGCAGTAAAGCATTTACAGCTTTGAGGAATTTACAACGACATGTAATAACGACATGCAGAATAAAAGTTCAAGTGTGACTTTTGAATACAAAATTTTCCAGAGGCAGTTTACTTGGAGGGATGATTTAAAGAGACATTCTAAAACTTGTAGCACTGATTCTGTGCAATGTCAGCATCCTCCACAATGTCTCCAAAATCGCTGTACAATAGCTTCACATGCTCTACATGATCTACATACTCCACATGCTCCACCTGATCCATGTGCTCTACAATCACTCCACAAATGTTCCACCTGCCTGACATGCTCTGCATGCTCCACAATCGTTCCACCGGCCCCACAATCACTCCACCTGCTCCACAATTGTTCCACCTGCTCCACAATCGCTCCACCTGCTCCACAATTGCTCTACCTGCTCCACATTCGCTCCACCTGCTCCACAATCGCTCCACCTGCTCCACAATCGCTCCACCTACTCCACAATCGCTCCACAAATGCTCAACCTGTTCCACATGCTCCTCAATTACACCACAATCGCTTCACAAGTTCGCAGTGGTAACATGTATTATGAAGCAAGATGTTACTCTTCCTGTCCACATCACCAAGGAAGATGTCGAAACCTCATACAATGCACATTATGAAAAATTGTTTCCCAATACTGTGAGAGGACTTATTTGTGGTCCATCGGGTTGCGATAAGATGTGTGTGCTTCTCAGCCTTTCGGAGGAACCGAATTTCCTTAGGTTCGAGAATGTGTATCTGTGCTCCAAATCGCTCCAGCTTTCGAAATACCAGCACCTGGCATGTGTACTGCAGGAAGTGGAATGACTGTGGTATTTCCCTTGAAGTGATAACAAATTCTTCGTGCCACAGAGCGACGCATTGCCAAACTTGGTGTTTCTTTTCGACGATGTGGCATGTGAGAAACAAACTTGCATCCAGGAGTACTTTAGCATGAGAATGCATGCGAACGCGGACTGTGTGTACTTGACAAAACTTATTCGCGCCATCAAAAACAGTTACTACATGATGATGTGAATTTCCTCATGTGGTTTTGAATGGACGATACGTACTTGATGTATGTGTATGACGACCATGTCATTACGGACATGGCATTCGCAGAATTTAAGGACGGGTTATTTGTGCTGGAGTGAGGAGTATGGCATATTGGTGATCGATTAGGATACGCCAGTACATAAGGGAAGGTACAGGTGGGGCTTTGATCAGTTTATAGTAAGATGCCGACCATAAGCCACCACGCAATTTCCAAGTTCGGACATGGTCGACTCTCCGATGATAATGATGGAAATAGCTAATGGAAGCTCGCCTCACTGCTGTTCGCAGGAGCCTGTCGCTTCTTGGGCAAAAGATCGAGAGTGTGAAGAAAGAAGTGGTGGAATATTTGGTGGCCATCGGCAAGCACATAGGATGCACAGAGGCATATATAATATATCTGATCAACATGTTGAATTTGCAGAGATTGGAGGAATTGAAGACTCTTCAAAATATGTGAACATCCAAACTGGTTGCGAAAATCGATGTTGCGAGGCATAGCAAGAAGTTGCTGGATGTATGCACCAATCGACTGGAAAGGATAGAAAATTATTTTCCCCCAACTCGAGAATGAATGTGTATATACAACAGTGTGGTTGTGTGTTTATTCTTACCTATGAATGATGGCGGACCAAACCAAACTGATGACCGAGCTGCAGCAGGCCATCAAAACTTTTCGCGCAATATATCTACTCTCGAAGAGTTGCATAGCTCTCGAGAATCGAATGGTTGAGGCATAAGCCGATAACCAGCCAGGAGGAAGCTTTGCCTTGGCCGGATATCAAACACAAAATCAAGGTGGAAGGACCAACCCCAATGCATAAATGGAAAATAAGTCCAGAAATGCCCGAATTGGAAGGTGGCATCACTAAAGACAAAGACGATTTGCCCCTGGCCGATTTGCTGCGTGCATGAGAATGGAAACAAACGCGAGAGCATGGACCTGAGGTGGGTACCCTGGTCGGGCACTACATCGTTTCCTTCTCCGATCGGAACAACGACAAGACATAGAGCTTGCGACACCATGATAAAAAATTGTTTCTCGTAAACAAGGGAGAGATATTTTTTCTAGATGTGATGCAGATTGGCAAGCGCATTGTGAATATAATGCAGGGTCTGTGCGAACTCTTCTTTCGTAGGCATCCCGGACACTACAACGAATCTAATTTGCGCAATTACTGTCGCCTGCTACAGTTCAGTCATGCTCATTACGCGAACGATAACCCCTGAATGTAGCGATTTAAGGCCACGACCCATGCGAAATTCGGCATTATAGCGGGAAAGTTTCCACAATTGGTCGATACCATTGGATTAGGCCTGCTACTGCTGCAGAAGGTCGATGCCAAATGCAAGATAGACTACGTGATTTGGGACGATCCAAGCTATCCGAATGGTCCGAACGAACTCGTCGATAGAATGCGGCTACTGGTTGCTTCACAGTCTGCTGGCAACCGGTCCCACACCAACGAGATTACGTCCATCATCGAAGAACTCGTCGAAGCTGACTACGTTGTGAGATTACAAAATATGCTGTTTCCTGGGAATTGAACAGGTTGGCCAGAAGGAATTATCCTCGGAGAAAGTATGTCATGAAAGGGCTGAAGTATACTTTCCAATCTGACCTGATCGAATTTTAAGACTTTGCTCGTGTAAATAAATGACTCCGATATGTTTTGGCCATAATAGACACATTTTTCAAGTATGCCTGGGCCAGACCACTCAAGTCTAAGAATGCATGTGAAGTCACCCAGGTAATGGTTTATGTGTTTGAGCGAAGGACACGTAGCAAAAAATATCAACACAGACGATGGTAAACAATATTTCAATGCTACTTTCTGCGCACTGATGAAAGATTTTGCAAAATCACTATTCCATGTACTCTGGACTAAAGGCTAGCATCTTCGAGCGTTTTCTACAGACTCTCGAAGCCAAACTGTGGAGACATTTCACGGCGAACGGAAACTACAAGTGGCTTGAGCTACTACCGAAACTCGTCCGTGAGCATAATTCTACCATTCATTATACCACTCGCATGAAGCCCGAAGATGTTAAGCATGACTCCCTGCTTCGGTCTGTGTATGATATTCCGACGAGGAGGGACCAGCACTAGCCTACAGCCAAGATCAGTGACCTGGTGCGCGTCTCCATACAGCATGGCATTTTCTACAAGGCCTATCGTCACACCTGGTCTGCAGAATTGTACAAAGTGGTTCGCATTCGACATTGGTACCTGCGCATGTATTACCTCGAGGACCTACATGGCGAACCCATTGTCGTAGGTTCTTACACAGAAGAGATCCAGGCTACGAAGTTTCCGGATGTTTATTTGGTTGAGAAGGTGCTGAAACGATGTAATGGACATGTGTATGTGAGGTGGCTCGGACATTCGAAACATTACTATTCCTGGGCCAGCGAGAAAGATATTTTGAAATAAGCAAAACCAATGTTTTAAAAATTACAAATATATATTCTTAGGTACATGTATTTTGTTTTAATAAATCATGTTTTACAGTAATTGACATTCATTTTATTCTTGCATGTCCTTATATGCAATATTAGAGGATTGGAGATAGCTAACACTGCTCTTCCCATGCATGTTACCCGACACCGAGCATGTGTGAAAACGACATGGAAGCACATGTGCAGTTACCTGATGCCACGCAGGTGCAGACAAATGCTAGTATTGCTAAAACTCGTTTCCATCCCCCAACCCCCTCCCGGCACTTGTAAGCCATGACGAACACCTGCGGCTCTGTCCTTGGATACGGTAGGTTATAACGAGTTTTAACCTGTTTATTTGGCATGGTTAAGCAAATCTCACACATGCGGTCAAGGTCATTGGCTCCCCTTCCTCCGCAGTGCCCTACGGACGTCGACTGCCAAATGCGCCTGTAATGAAAGGTGCGTCACTCTCGTGCGCCTATCGGTGTGTGCGTGCGTGGTTGCAAAGCTAGATGGCTTTATTTTTTTATAATTTAATTTCGTTTTTTTTTGTACAACAGTAAGGGCAAATTGAAAAAAGTAAATATTTATAAATTATCAATTGAATTTATTTTTAAAATAATAAAGTACCAAAATCCGAATATGTTTTACAAGGTCCTACGTGGAATGTACTATCGCATTTACAGAGAAAAGTGTGATTGCAGGGACATCTAGCCTACCGTACATTTCACTTCGTGAAAGATCATTTAGATCAGAAGAATACAAAGTTTTTATATACCTTCTCGTATATGGAAACTTTCATCTTTAAATTCGTAAATAAATATACACACTGGCGATTCGCGCACTCTAACAGGGGTCTTGCGACTGGGTGTTTCTATGCAAACGGAGGTTTTATCTAGGAAAATCAATAAAAACCTGAGGTAGTGAGACATATTTATATAAGTTTTTACAAATTTTTATAATTTTTTTGTTTTGGGTTACAGGTTTTTGTGAGGTGGGAACATTAAGTCTCGAAGTGGCAGGCCAAATTTATTTAATTTTTATTAAAATTGTTTGTTCATTTAATGGAATTGTGATCTTCAGCGACACTTTAAACATATATAGTTATTGGCAATCCTCGGTGGCTGGCCGATTCTTTTAAAATTTTTTTGTTTGAATAATTTTTATTAAAATTATTTATAGGGTACATATCGTTGGTGGTGGGTTTGAGAATGTCAGGTGGGGGGGGGAGGTGATTAACGATGCCGCCTGACGCACCTGTGACGTCACTTAAGATGGCGGCTCCACAGCCCCAGACCTTGTCCCCAGACACCTATAAGCATACTACTCATTCTACTTTGAATACTACTGTTTAAAGCTGTGCATAATTAATCAACAAATTGGTTAAATGCAATATAACATACGAGTTACGCAACTGATGCTAAAACATAACCCTTGCATATGTCGAGGTGTTAATATATATATATAAATATACTCAAGGAAAATTAATTATTTAAATTTACAATGCGTCATATCTCCCTTTCGCAAAATGTGTCGTATCTCCCAAAGGCATGGGAGATACGACGCATCTCATAGAAGTGGTTTAAAATGACGGAACTTGCACGAGACGGTGTGAACACAAGATTAGCTCAATACTCTTCGCAAGTCTACGCCGCAACTTGCTTCGAGTTACAGAAAAAGTGAATTTAAAACAATTGAACTACAACACGAAGAAACTTTCAGTACTAAATCAACCGTATATTTATGAAAAAAAGTGCTGTAGTTTTTTAGAAACCAACTGGAAGTGCTCGAAAACGCAAACATACACTCCCGCAGGCTAAAGAAGACTGCTGCGCACGATGACTGCGCATCAGCTATTTTCCTTCACGGAATGCTGGGACTGCGTCATATCTCCCGCCGCGTCATATCTCCCGGATTTAACTTATTTTTTACCTTATGTAAAGTATTTTTGGTTAACATTTCCTTAGTTTCATAATTAAATACCTCTGACTTAAGAAAAAACTAATTTCATTAAAGTTTATTTATAGTGGAATTGGAATTTCATACCAAGGATTTTTGTGTATTATACAAAAAGACAGCAGATTGATGGTCATATTTGATAGAAATTACAATAAACAGATATATGTGTAGCTAAATCAGACATCTCGATTTTAATATAACTGGAAGTGCAACGTAACGGTACAAGTAAAAGCCAGTTGCAGTTTGAAAATCGCTTCAATATTTCCTTTGGAAAAGAAAAATAATCAGTTTTTTTTTTCAAATATGGTACGAAAGTATCCCAAGAATAGAAGATGCTTTCTAGCCCGTGCTATCTTCAGTGCTAAGTTACACCTAAACACCGAAGGAGGGTGGAGGCAACAGCGTTTACATTCGCTCATCAGTCCACGGGCATCTAGAAGTTTCCAGCAGGTAACAACATCCTCCGGGGAAGGTATGAAGGACCTCGAGAACCACGCCAAGTTACGTTTCCGCTGATAATCTGGGCATCGTTCTTCAACAAACACTCGGTTTCTCATCACGCTGTATTATTTATCCCTCCCTCTCCCAACTCTCCGACTGGCAGATCTCCCCCACCGCCCCTCCCTCCAATGCCACGGCAGCTCAAAGCACACACGCTCATGCGCACAGCTATGTATGAATAATGCAGATGAGCTGCTTACTGAACTACCTTCTAAACCCCCCTCCGCCTTTCTCTAAAACCCGCGACACCTCATAACACAGGCCCGTTTCATGTGAGAAGAGCCTAGGGGAGGGCGGGAAAAGGGCCAGATAGGGGGAAGAGGGGTAAGACCGAGTTTGTGAACTATTCACGGTGTGAGCTCGCGCGTAATCTCCACGGCGCTTACACGGAATGAAATTTCCCCTCCGTATTGTGCATTAATGAACTGTTTTCATTGCCGCGTCAATAAACCTTCGTGTCAGGAATCCTATGCGTTGGAACTTCTGCGAGTAGGCCTGGCGTCACGGTAAGTCTTGTCTGCGTTGCTAACCCACTCGGGTACTATCGCAGATACGGATTCTTCGTGGTAAACTAAGCACCTTTGAAATTAATATATTAAAAAAATCCTTGTGCGTAACTGCGTATCCTCCAACGTCAAGACCGAATATGGGATAGAGTGCGCATAAGAGCTGCACAGGAACAAATCACCGTCATAAAAATTAACGTGAATAGTAGTTAGAATTATAACTTTGTTTGTGTAAGTTGGTGTTTTGAAAGTATTTTACACTTCCTGTGACCTAGTTTCAATGTAACAATGTACCAAAGTTTCGGTTTGTTGGAAAAATAAATGTAAATAAAACGTTCTCGTCACTGTTGATTATGTTATTTTGATAGTTTTACTGCCGAGGCTGAGTTAATGTTGGCGACATGTTTATAACAATAGGTCAACCACATATTTAGTTCATTGTATCCAGGCTGTTCGGAAATGAAACGACCATATCGTGGGAGGTAATTCCTTATGAAACACGAATTCGAAAATATATGGGATATCATATACCTAAATTGTATAAAAAAGGAGATACCAGCCTATAGAAATGGGGTTTTGAATACATATTTTTGCCGAATGCCTTGTACAACGCCTACAAAGTCCGCAGAAAAAAGGTGACTTGTGCTTCCCATGTTGCAGAGACACATACGTAATGCTGACCGTCCTCGGTCTGTGCGCACTGTTCGGCTTGAGGAAGTAATACGTCAGCACATCAACGACCTTCCACTAGTACACGCTCCATAGCGCGCCAAATAGGCGTGTCCCATTCAACCGCGTGGGACGTACTGTGGGGCAATCGCAGGAAGTACATAGCATTATGCGAAAATACGTTTTCAAAACCCAATTTTCACAGTCTCATATCTCATTTAATATTCTGTTTGGGCATATGGTGTCCTTTATATTTTCTACTTTATTTTTCATTAGGAATCACCTCCCGCTGTTTGGGCGTTCAATTTCCGAACAACATGTTTATATAGTAATATTGGCGGCGAGTTATACGAAATATAGTGCTATGACTTAGCGTCTCACTTTAAATGTAATGTTCATATACCTAAGTTACACATTGTACGGAATGTTTTTTTGTTTTGAACTAATAAGTGGAATAATTAATATAATATTAAGATATTTATGCGTATAACACTTTCATAGTCTTGACATACACATGAATACCAACCAGTGTAGATTGTTCACCGTCAATTAGATCATCTGAATGCCTGGTTTAGGATCTACTTTTACTTTTATTTTTGAATACTTCCACTGTATGTAAAATAAACACTGCCAATGACCTTTTTTTTTTATTCATTTGGACATCCAAGAGTAAAAGTGGAATTTTTATAAATTTGAAAGCGTTACTAATAATCAAATCGGTAATATAATTTTTATAAAACCAAAAAAACGCAAACTTTAGTGACCATAAATTGTAACCTTACATTCGCAGGACGTCAAGTAGTAAAAACACTTTTATTAAATTGTTGCCAACCTAACATAGAACATGCACGCCAGTGCGTATCGTAGCATATATGCAGTTATGGGCAGTAATCACTTTTTAAATGTTAATGTCATAATTCCTCACTTTACCGTAAACATACTTTAGGCCTATGCCAGAGTTTATTTACATATGGGGCGGAAGGATACTCAGTGAGCTAAAAGGTGAAACTAATCAGGGCTGTCAAAAGTGTCCAGGAAACCTCAAGTATACTGTGTACCATATAAGAAGGCTACATTCTTGACAGTTGACAATCGCCGTGCCTTTTCGTTTATGTATCCATTCGCCATCAACTGGCGTGTCAAGAATAGGCTTTGATGTGGCGAGTCAGCGCCTCCAGGAGGTGCTGCTACGTGTGGCAATTGGTGAACTGCTTGGGTGGCGCTGCATTCGTAAACGGAGCTTGGTGGACGTGTGTAGGGTCGTTCGTAAACGCGGTACACGAAATATATGTTACTTTAAAAATTATACAGAGCTCGCGGGAAAATAAAATTATTTGTATATGCGCGTAAATACATTATTTTAAACAACAAAACTATAATATGTTTCTGGGTGTAGTTCGGGATATGGATTATAGATGGCATGGAAGGGCATGTTGCAACAGATGGTGCGCTTTTAACTCACAAGATAGCAGCACCCGGTGTGAGAGTCTGGAAACTTTGGATTTTTTCGTCACATTTGGATACGTATCGTTTTATTGTGCATCTCATTTTGAACACCTATACATTACTATTTTATCACGAAGTTTCGTTTCTAAAACTAAAAACTGCTGTTTTATGACCAAGTAAAATAAAATTTATTAAATAATCTACGCACTCTTTCTTATCCGCGTATTTTCTGCTTGTGTGATGTGTTTCGGCACTGCTCTCAGAATAGCCAACATAATATAAACTTTTGTTCGTTCGTGCATCAGCTGATACAGGATTTTGTAAATGGCAGGTTAGTTGTTCTGAATATGTTAAATTGCCACTCACTGAGTGTCAGAATGTGGCCTTATTATATGAAATGAACTATATATTTTACTGTATTGTTTCTGAGAATGTTTTCGTTGCGCGTTTGGGCACAGAAAATCGTTAGTGGCTTGATCGTTAAGGCATTACGATCGTGTCTGCGAGGAGTGGAGCGGAGCAGTTTGGGTGGCTCTCAAGATCGAGGTCTTGAGAGTTGAAAAGGGTGAAGCGAGATGAGTATGGAGAAGTTCCGGAATGCAAGGACGGGGTCAACGGGAGATCCCCGAGAAAATCTGGAAGCGACCCCACCTGGTATCGAACCCGGCTCGCCGAAATGGGGAAGGGGGACGAGCGCTGCGTCACCGCGGGGTTTATCTGTGAGGATGTCTGACTGGCTGCAGTTCGAACACAATCGCCAAATGACATGACTCGAAAAGAGTGCGAAGAAATGTGGGCGGCTCTCAACAATCAGGTCTCGAGTGGATGTGCCTGACTCGAAAATTTAGGAGAACAGTGATGAAGTACGAGGTTAGGAGTTCACTACGATTAGCAAGACCCATCATTTTCAGCTTCTGTGCATAAATATGTTTATTAAAAACCAAATTTAGACTTTATACACAGAGCAGCAGGAAGCATTCGCCCTTCCCGTGATGGTGTGATCCCATACGTCTAGGTACATAATATGCGCTAAACTTCTGAGTTATTATGAATAATTATTCTGATCTTCACGCCATTACCCTGTGCAATGATTTCTTGTGTAACATGTGAAAGAAATGATTATCCGACGTATGGCCTGCAATGATTATTAATGGAGGAAAGCTTATTTAAATATCTTGGTTACATTTCATAAAATTAGGAACAGCTTATGATGAAACAACAAAATTCCTAAATTGTGCTTTTTCAAAATCGTACTCCTATCTGAAATATGTAAAATGTTGATAGGTAATATAACATATTTTTATTTAGAAAATAAGTAGGGAAAGTGACATCAAATTTCTACATTCTTGGCTAACTTCAAGTTTTTGTGACGTATATTTGTGTATTGTTATAAGTTGTGATCAGGCCTTTGCTGAGCGGCCTGCCTGATCGCACCTTCACATATCGATATATCCAGGACCCGGGCTGTGATTGCTGAAATTTGTTATGAAATCGCTAACCACAGAAACTCCCTCCACCAGTCAGTAAACAGGGACAACGCAGCCTATATAGGACAGTGTAGCACGTGGGCGGTGTCTTTTGTCGTCGAGCCATTGGAACAAAGACCACTGAAGATGGGTGNCTTCAAGTTTTTGTGACGTATATTTGTGTATTGTTATAAGTTGTGATCAGGCCTTTGCTGAGCGGCCTGCCTGATCACACCTTCACATATCGATATATCCAGGACCCGGGCTGTGATTGCTGAAATTTGTTATGAAATCGCTAACCACAGAAACTCCCTCCACCAGTCAGTAAACAGGGACAACGCAGCCGATATAGGACAGTGTAGCACGTGGGCGGTGTCTTTTGTCGTCGAGCCATTGGAACAAAGACCACTGAAGATGGGTGTGTTCGGACGTCGACTTCCGCCAGGTTAATCAGCCTCTAAAATCATGAAAAAGGTGGGTCTCTCAAATTATACTTCACTCAGAATGTGGTTGGTTAAATCTTTATAATTTAATATGATTTTATAATTCAGTATATTTGTATAGTTCCCCCCGCGCATACTTCATAATGTTTTTCTTCAAATAATATTTTACAACCTTAATCCTACTAATATTATAAATATGAAAGTCTGTGTGTGTGTGTGTTTGTGTGTGTAGGTTTGTAACCACTCAGCTCCATAACAACGTAACGGATTTTGATAAAATTTGGTATGTAGGCACTTTAGGTCCTGGAATATGATATAGGATACTTTTTACTCCGGAAAACGGTACGTTTCCTGTGGAATAACAACAAACCCTAATTCTGCAATGGCTGGAAACGTGACCGAAATATTTTTTGCCTCTGGTGTCAGAGTTTATCAGGCCTCCCAAAGACCTCTGTATTGGCTTAACGACTACTATCAATCGATATAAACCGGGACCGAATATTTAACTTGCCCTCCGAAGCCCGGAAGCGCTCAGATGTTATGCCACTAAACGGTCACCTATACAAATGTGTGCCGCTGGGAACATTGCTTAACTTTGGTGATCGATTAAGATCCCTCAGCCAAGCGCAAAAAGGAGTACCAAGGTACACTTATTTCCAAAGCTACAACTTGATGAAACTCACGTTTTTATTTGCATACATCAACGATGGAAAGCGGAAATATGGTAACTATGCAATAGTTGCACAAATAAACTCCAAAACCAATACCCTTCTTCATGGCTATCGGGTAAAAATATTTCCTTCCTTTTGGGTTGCCGTAATCAGTTAAAAACCTAGGTCAACATAGTATAATTTCATAATTCTGTTTTCAGGTTAATGAATTGTCTTTTACCAATTTATTTATTAGTGTATCACTGTCAAACTCAATTGTATCCGGGCGAAGCCGGGCCGGTTCACTAGTGTTAAATAAACCCCTTTATATATTGTGATAATCACATAATGCTTATCAATAACTTGCATCGCCTCTATAGTGCAATTTAAACTATAGCCTATGTAAGCAATAATAGACCCCCAAAGTTATGAATCTCCATGTAAGGAGCTATAATCTTTTAATCATAGCAGTATGTATGTAACATACTTCGAGAGGTGATTCATGGCATAAGAATGAGCAAAAATATTATGAACATNAATCATAGCAGTATGTATGTAACATACTTCGAGAGGTGATTCATGGCATAAGAATGAGCAAAAATATTATGAACATTGTTATTTAGTTACAGGACGTACATTGGCCACATCACAGGCGATGCTCGAAGTGTCCGCCATGGGCAGCAATGCATGTATGGCAATTCCTCATCATGGACTAGATTAATGTCTGAGCATCAGTAAGACCAATGCACTGGACCACGATGCTCGATCCAACGTAACGACACAGTAAGTGGTGGTAGCGTAATACATGTTAACATACTGTGAAACGCTTGTAAATCAATAACAACGCTTTGTAGGACTTACGATCATAAGACCATTTGTGTTTGTTTTTATCTGAGGAATTACCTCCCGAAGTTTGTTACAATAGTTTAGAAGAGTTAGCTACATACTGTCTGAATTTATTTATATATAGCCTATATACTTATATACAAGGGAGATGTATCCTTATGAAAAACAATCTAGAAAATATATATAGGACACCATGTACCTAAACAAGTTATTAAACGAGATATGAAAATGTGGAAATTGGGTTTTGAAAACGTATTTCCGCTGAATGTCTTGTACACTAATGAGACAAAAAAACGGGTACACCTGCCTAATATCGTGTAGGGCCCCGAGCACGCAGAAGTGCCGCAAGATGACGTGGCATGGACTCGACTAATGTCTGAAGGTATGCAGGAGGCAATTCACATAATGAATCCTGCAGGGCAGTCCACAAATCAAATCTGCGCCAATTCGAGAAAGGGTTGCACGTCTGTCACGTTTAATGATTCTCGTCAGTCTTCGGTTGTCCCGTTCTTTCACGATCTTTTTCCGGCCGCAGCTATGTCGAAGATATGATGTTTTACCGGATTCCCGATATTCACGGTACACTTGTTAAATGGTCGTACGCGAACATCCAAATGTTATCGCTACTTCGGAGATGCTATGTCCCATCTCTCGTGCGCCGACTATAAAACCACGTTCAAACTCACTTAAATCTTGATAACCTGCCATTGTAGCAGCAGTAACTGATCTAGCTGCCGACCGCATCTCGTTACTCTGATTGGTTCCATGTCTCTATTATTTGCATACGAACGCCTATACCAGTTTTTTTTGCTCTTCAGTGTACCTCTGTTAACGGTAGGAATGGCAGCGATTTACCCAAAGTACGACCCGCGCGATTGAATGGGACACGCCCATTTGGCGCGCTATGGAGCGTGTACTAGTGAAGGGCATGTCGTTAATGTGCTCACGTATCACTTCCTCAAGCCGAACAGTACGCACAGACCGAGGACGGCCAGCATTACGCATGTGTCTCTGCAACATGAGAAGCATACGTTACCTTTTTGCTGCGGACTTTGTAGGCGTTGTACAAGGCATTCGGCAAAAATACGTTTTCAAAACACAATTTTCGGAGTCTCATATCTCCTTTAATGTTCCGTTTAGGTGGACGGTGTCCTGTATATTTTCGACTTTATTTGTCATAAGGAATCACCTCCTTTAGGTTAGGCGTTTAATTTCTGAACATCCTGTAAATATATATATATGTGTGTGTGTGTGTGTATGAGTGCGTATGAAAGTGTGTGCGCGCATCGAAGGTAAAGAGAACTATGTCATAAATATAAAAATATTCAGGAGTGAAGCTTACCTCTATACCACGATGGCTCATTGTGATCTTCCCTTCGTTTATTATTCCAATAGTAAATAGTGCATAGTGGCCTTCATCTCTGATAAACAGATATATTTATATGCGTTTTAATAAGCAAAGCACAGGTATTTCAGTAAANCATAGTGGCCTTCATCTCTGATTAACAGATATATTTATATGCGTTTTAATAAGCAAAGCACAGGTATTTCAGTAAAACGTTTTCCGATGAAAACAGTAACAAAATTTTTAATCAAGCAGTATTTTATTGGCCGGATAAATGAAAAGGTTTGANCATAGTGGCCTTCATCTCTGATAAACAGATATATTTATATGCGTTTTAATAAGCAAAGCACAGGTATTTCAGTAAAGCGTTTTCCGATGAAAACAGTAACAAAATTTTTAATCAAGCAGTATTTTATTGGCCGGATAAATGAAAAGGTTTGANACGTTTTCCGATGAAAACAGTAACAAAATTTTTAATCAAGCAGTATTTTATTGGCCGGATAAATGAAAAGGTTTGATATTATTGAACAAATTTTCACAAATAACACTTTACGTTCTAGTAATCAATTAAGGTACGTTTTATTTCTTTGCAAATGATTCGTGTTTTTTTTTNCACAAATAACACTTTACGTTCTAGTAATCAATTAAGGTACGTTTTATTTCTTTGCAAATGATTCGTGTTTTTTTTTAAATTAAGTCATTTGAAAATACCTCATTATTAAATTTTGTGGTCCATAAAAAATTATGTATTTTCTTTAGTATTGCAACACAGAATATCTCGCAACGTTTAAGCCTGGAGTTCAGGATAATTAATGCTGCATTATGTGCAACTGATGCAGCCCGCCCATTTGGCCGTCGCTTCGCGTAAGCATGATATATAATGAGTATGGATAACCAGACTCCTCTGTCCGTTGGTATAAAAAGAAGCCCTCGAGCTGCATTACTTTAGAATAAGAATCTTCGAAAAACTCATCTAACAAATGTTACTGTACTGAAAGACAACCCTCTGTGATCAAGGCAAGGAAATTTTGTATGTATTTGTTTTATTCAAAATAAGTGCCTCTCACTAGAAAAACATATTCATAAATTTTAATTTGGTAATGTTGTGCCGTGACTAAAATAATATACGTACAAATGAGTTAACAATTCACATATTTTGGCCGATAAAATATTCATTAAGCCATATATAGCACCCTCGATATGCTTGACACTAAACATGACAAATATGCAAAAATTACAATAATGGTTTTCTTTCTAGATTCAGATAAAATTATTAAAAAAATACATAGTTAGGTAAATTGCTTTAAAAACTGGAATTAATTAATCTCAATTAAGATTAATTAAAAGTTTTGAAGATGCCAAAACAATTAAAGCAATTAGTTTACTAGAATGACTGTTGGAGAAATTAGAAAGGAGGGCAGTTGTATGAGGCCAGTAAAGCCTCCTTCTCGTAACACCAACACATTAAAAATTATTATTAAAAAATACTAAATAAATTATTGAGATTTCAGTGGAGGCAGTCAAACGACCCTTCAAAGCTCCTATTGAATAAATAGCTACTGAACGAGCACAATTAAAAAATTAGACAAAAAAAAGCAGAGGCCGCGGTGGTGTAGTGGTTAAACTACTCGCCTCCCACCCAGGCTAACCGGTTTCGATTCCCGGTGGGGTCGCTACGGCATGTGATAACCATGCCGGACGATGCTACTTGTCAGCGGGTTTTCTCGGGGATCTCCCGTTTCCCCCCGCCCGCGCATTCCTGCGCTGCTCCAGACTCACCTCATTTAACCCTCATCGGCTCTCTAGATCTCGATGTTAAGAGCCACCCAAATCTC
Organism: Clitarchus hookeri; assembly: GCA_002778355.1. Taxonomy (NCBI): domain Eukaryota; kingdom Metazoa; phylum Arthropoda; class Insecta; order Phasmatodea; family Phasmatidae; genus Clitarchus; species Clitarchus hookeri. Next base: position 171,307 of record NQII01003231.1, on the reverse strand, counting down.
TACACAAACACACACCTTCTCTCTCTCTCTCTCTCTCTTTCTTTCTCTCACCACTCTCCGATCTCCACTGTAAAAAGGAACTTATCGTGTCACATACTGGTATTAGTTAAGGAAAATTATGAATTAAAATGCCGTTCCGTGCAACACCTCTCTTTACCCAGAAACAAATAAAACTCGGGACAATTTTTATCCGTTTTGTTCTGTCTGCTCATTGTATTCTTATTTTAGATATCAAGACATTACGAGTAGATATATTACTTTTTTAAAGCAGTAGACGTAGACTGGGAGCAATACCAACAACGAAAACCCATTGAAAAAATATTTTTCTTTACAGATATTTGTCCGTAAGAAAACCTTTNAAAAATATTTTTCTTTACAGATATTTGTCGGTAAGAAAACCTTCATGAGTCGTAAATCTATTTAATTTGAAACTTGACCAACTGATTAAGTGCTTGGCAAAGATACTCATGAGCAATACTTAAGGTTGTCTTGCTTTATCAGTTTCTTAATGCACTGCAACCTCCCTTAGCCTCGTGCAACTTTGTTTGCAATGGTACATTGACGGACCGTTTAGCGCAACATATACACATGTTCCTTATATTAAACTGATTCCTTACATAACTTCTTGAAGAGGTAACACTTCAGAAACCTAAGTCAAATTAGACGACATTTCTCTAGTTTTACGATTTCATAAATTGAAAGAGGCTCATTAGCACGCATGACAAAACGCAAGCATAGAATAACTAAAAGCATTCAAAGTACGAAAAAAGTCAATAAAATACTAAACAAATTATCCCATACAACTACAAAACAAAATAAATATATATTACTGTTTTACTTCTACGAGTATTAGACAACTATTCGTTCTGTCAGTGAATTTGTCTGCTGTTTGCACATAAATAACACGGTTAATTATCAGAGTGAACGCCATTCAACACACACAAAAACACCATAAACAATTATTTGAANCACATAAATAACACGGTTAATTATCAGAGTGAACGCCATTCAACACACACAAAAACACCATAAACAATTATTTGAAAACATCTGATTTTTTATATATGATATGAGTTTCTAAAAAACTAAACTAATATTTGTGTTTATTTCCGTCGTATGCACAACAAATCCCCCACTGGCTANAGTTTCTAAAAAACTAAACTAATATTTGTGTTTATTTCCGTCGTATGCACAACAAATCCCCCACTGGCTAAACACAGGAACAAGCAAAACAAATTATTAAACACGAAAGCTCTAATAGGGAATACTGCCGGAGGACTTATTTGTTAAACAAACAGACATATATTACCATTTCATGAAAATTGTAAAGGTTTCTGCTGCCCGCTAANAGTTTCTAAAAAACTAAACTAATATTTGTGTTTATTTCCGTCGTATGCACAACAAATCCCCCACTGGCTAAACACATGAACAAGCAAAACAAATTATTAAACACGAAAGCTCTAACAGGGAATACTGCCCNCAAATTATTAAACACGAAAGCTCTAACAGGGAATACTGCCCGAGGACTTATTTGTTAAACAAACAGACATATATTACCATTTCATGAAAATTGTAAAGGTTTCTGCTGCCCGCTAAACGAGTTTAAAAATTATAACCCGTAAATAAGAAGCACGACTATTTCACACGCTCTTTCAACGTTGAATATATTGCGTTGCCGCTGTCATACAGCGTCGCCCGAGGACACAGCAACGCTATAAATTTCCAGGCATCAAGGAACTCGTGTATCTTGGAGATAGTATTTGTTATGTGGAAATTAGTATTTTGGTAACCCGACAACGAGCTTACAAATACTCCAGCGACACCCCGTCAGCGACATCTCATGAAACAGTGACGCCTCACACAGCTGTAACTGGGAGAGGAAATTTTTTAAACTTCAATACCTGCAAGTTGCAGAAGAAAAAATAACTTTTCGAAGACATTTACGCGGGCTTGAATATTTTGAGGTTAAACACAGCTTAATAATTGGCGATAGAAGAAAAACAATAACTACAACAACAATCCAAGACTAAATGTGTTGTTTACTCACAATTTTTAAGGATAATTAAATAATTACTTTTAGGTGGCTCTAGAGTTTTGTCACTGAGGGTGTAGAGTATTAGTCACCGCTCTGATGTGATTAGATTCAGACATTGTTAGAAATTACTATTTTACTTTACAAACAGAGTGGAAGACAACATTTGACTTACTTTTACATCTGGTGGACAACTACTATAATCCAACTCAACCACAACGCGATTACAAGATACTTACGATATCCTTAACTTGATAGACGTAGAGAATAAGTGAAGTACATTACAAAGCCCGCCAGAAAAACCGTACTTTGTGAATTATTATCAAGGCAAGCAACGTCTTTGCATCTTAAAGTCTACCAGCTCAAACACTAGAGCGGCAAAGCGCCAGGCTGGGCTCTTGTTCGGGAAGACCATTGNTACAAGATACTTACGATATCCTTAACTTGATAGACGTAGAGAATAAGTGAAGTACATTACAAAGCCCGCCAGAAAAGCCGTACTTTGTGAATTATTATCAAGGCAAGCAACGTCTTCGCATCTTAAAGTCTACCAGCTCAAACACTAGAGCGGCAAAGCGCCAGGCTGGGCTCTTGTTCGGGAAGACCATTGTTCGGTTCCCGGTACAGCCATCCCGGTTTCGGTTTTCCGCGGTTTTCCGAAACCACTCCAGATGAATGATACGATAGTCCCCTGATTGATATAGAACATGGCAGCTTCGTTTCGTGCTCCTGATTGACCAAATAATTGATTTCGTACCTAACAACTCTGAGACGTTAAATTATATACGAAATAAAATAATGTAAAGTAGTACTTCGCTCAAAGAATACGGTTAACTCATGCATTTAATAAAATAGAGTAAATAGGTACTACTTTAATAAGTAAAATATTAATCATGCGTAAAATAAAATATCATAAATAATTAACTGTACTGCTAAATTACAATTAGCCTAAATGTATGAAAGTAGATGGATTTGGGGGCTACGATGACAAGGGCTGAAGACTGCAAATCTGCGAATCCGCCACCATCTTGGATTCTGCCATATTGGATGATATCAGAGCAGCCATATTGTTTCCGTACGCCATCTTGTTTTCGCACACCATCTTCTTTCCCAAACAATCACCTTCGCATCTGCCGCATGTGCTCCACAGTTCTCTCATTACCTGCTAGAGTGCACCACCGATCCCTGTGATATGGTTTATTGCTGCTAGAATGTGCCAGCCTATAAATAGCCTTCGTTTGGCCCTGCCATCCTGTTTCCACTTGTCTTTATTTCACCTTTCGCCTGCTAAGGGCGCTGGTGTCGCTCTCGCTCGGCCACCACATTGGTTCTAGAGTTAGCTACTACAGGTACTGCTTATTTTATTTCGGAGCTCAATATATCGTCTACAGAAGGGCAGGATCAAACTGCCAAACTATGGGTCGGCATGCAGACACCTTAGACTACTCGGCTTTCGTGACATGTGCTACGACAAGGGTTTTAAATAAGTATATGTAATATTGTGTGCATGCAATGGACGAATAAATATTTCGTCGTGATAATTCTAATTCATAGTAATAATTTTTTACATAAGTATTTTTTTTTTTTTCCTATCTGAGACTTACATAGGCCATCAATAAAAATTCTTCAATATATAGTCATAGACATGCAATGAGATTTTTTTCATATATTCATAATTCTTTTTTAAATAAACATTTTCTTTTTAAGTATTTTCTAAGTATTTTCTTGTCTTTTTAAAATATTATGTAAAGGTGTGCCTCAAAAATAAAAAACATTTTTATTACATTTTTTATTCATTTACGTTACTGTAGTTGAGTTTGCGAGCATGCATGGACGGGCTGGGCAGCTGACCTTGTCAAAACAATCATAAAATGACCAGACATTTACAAAACGATTCATGTAGAAATAATTAGATTTATTTTATTTAAATTTATTTTATTTATCATTTGCAAAATGCTAAAATCTTTAANGCAAAATGCCTAAATCTTTAAAAAAATACCGTTAATTATAATTTTAAAACAAAATCGATTTATAAAATTGCGATTATGTAAATTTCACATTTTCTTGTGACACTTTGTAGCATTTAAAAAAAGAAAAAAATACTCATAGAGTGATGGGGATTTAAACCCACCACCTCTAGGGCAGGAGTCGAGAACTCTAACCACTGAGCTACTTTAGCAACATTCGGAAAGTTTTCTTGAAATCTATGAAAAGAGCCACCGAACGAAGATGCTGCCATTCCTTCATGCAATTACAGACATTTAGTTATATATTTTTTTTATCAATGCATATATTGCTCATGAACACATTTATTGGAGATCTTTTTCAGTTCAAATTCATTGTATTTACCATTTTGAAAACTTTTTAAAAGAAAGAGATTAATTAAAGACATTTCGTTATATTATTGTCGCTGGCTGAATCATATGTGCCTATTCTCACATTAATTGTTTTCATACATTCTTTTTAAATAATTATGCAGCAGACCACATTTTTTCGCGAGTCGGCTCTTAGCAAGCGAATATGTACAGGTATTAAGGTAGGCGAATACAATTTGCGAACTCTTAGGAGGCATGCTCGAGAAATTCAGTTTGCAAATATAATTTCTAGCTTCAAGCAAATATGTCTGTTTCTTGTAGCCATATAACTTTTTATAGGCATAGAATATGTCAAATCAAAAATCTGTATTTATCATTACATTAATTTTTTTTTCTTTTATGTAAAACAATTAAGTATGTTTTGTTAATTCGCACCGAAATTGTACATATGGTATAGGGGAACCATGTAAAAATATCTCTTAACTTCATTTCCGGTCTCCTCTCTTGAAGTGTAATTATTACACGATGTCTGAATTTGCAAATTATTCTCTGCCTAGTCTGTTTTGTTGACAAATACGGTACACAGATTATTTAAATCTATGTACATGTGACCAATCCAAGCCCATCATATGAGTAACGACTCTCTGCACAAGTATGTTATAATCAAGATATGGATCAGCATCTACCAACACTTTAAAAAACATAGTTGTCCATGGTTTACGAACAAATAGGCCCTTGAGATTTGGAGTGTACAAGGGCAACTAGGGCGATAATGATTCCTACTCTTCTCAAATATAATTCCTTCACGATCCTCAGCAATCCTGACTAATCCTTCGATCAAAGCGAATCCATCGTTTGTTCTTTCAATCAATCCTTCTATTTGTACCCCCTTCCATACATATAGAAGTTACATTCATTCGCAATTTCCAAAATTTGTACATGTTGACTGGATTACCATTTTGTATGCAGTCAACTATCCTTGCATTTTTATACTAAAGTCTTTATTATCATTCTATATGCAGATCTTTATGTTAACTGTAGACTGCTCACAGCATCACTTTAAAGTTTCTCACACGATTTGAGACGAAGTGTATTTCACAACTGCCACTGTCAAACTAAGATTCCTAACTGGAACGCCGGGACCCGCACTCAGGTACCATTCCAGGCACTGTAAATCATGCATGCCATCTGCTCTACAACCAACACCAGACGAAATATACTCATTGTCCATACTTCTTACTATAACTCAAGCATACCTCAACAATTCAGTCCACACTGACCTTACCAAAAATGTACTTACTTCTCACACTTTCTGCTTTACTGGTCGACACCATCCAAATATATAGTAGTCACTATACCACCATACCAACCAACTATCCATCATTACCTAAGTCATACCAGACCACCCAACAGTCCATCTCCTATAACCAAAGAAACATCCAGTCATAGAAATCAACTGTATCACCCAAAACACAAGGCAAAATATCCATCATAACTCGAGTGTACCAAGCAACTATACAGCTGAGTCCAGCCCATAACCAAACAACCATTCTACTTGTTCTACCGACCAACACCACTTATGTCTTCCAACCATACCACCCACTACAACTTTAGCATACCTCAACCATTCGTCCAAGCATNTATATTATTGTCGCGGTCTGAATCATATGTGCCTATTCTCACATTAATTGTTTTTATACATTCTTTTTAAATAATTATGCAGCAGACCACATTTTTTCGCGAGTCGGCTCTTAGCTAGCGAATATGTACAGGTATTAAGGTAGGCGAATACAATATGCGAACTCTTAGGAGGCATGCTCGTGAAATTCAGTTTGCAAATATAATTTCTAGCTTCAAGCAAATATGTCTGTTTCTTGTAGCCATGTAACTTTTTATAGGCATAGAATATGTCAAATCAAAAATCTGTATTTATCATTACATTAATTTTTTTTCTTTTATGTAAAACAATTAAGTATGTTTTGTTAATTCGCACCGAAATTGTACATACGGTATAGGGGAACCATGTAAAAATATATCTTAACTTCATTTCCGGTCTCCTCTCTTGAAGTGTAATTATTACACGATGTCTGAATTTGCAAATTATTCTCTGCCTAGTCTGTTTTGTTGACAAATACGGTACACAGATTATTTAAATCTATGTACATGTGACCAATCCAAGCCCATCATATGAGTAACGACTCTCTGCACAAGTATGTTATAATCAAGATATGGATCAGCATCTACCAACACTTTAAAAAACATAGTTGTCCATGGTTTACGAACAAATAGGCCCTTGAGATTTGGAGTGTACAAGGGCAACTAGGGCGATAATGATTCCTACTCTTCTCAAATATAATTCCTTCACGATCCTCAGCAATCCTGACTAATCCTTCGATCAAAGCGAATCCATCGTTTGTTCTTTCAATCAATCCTTCTATTTGTACCCCCTTCCATACATATAGAAGTTACATTCATTCGCAATTTCCAAAATTTGTACATGTTGACTGGATTACCATTTTGTATGCAGTCAACTATCCTTGCATTTTTATACTAAAGTCTTTATTATCATTCTATATGCAGATCTTTATGTTAACTGTAGACTGCTCACAGCATCACTTTAAAGTTTCTCACACGATTTGAGACGAAGTGTATTTCACAACTGCCACTGTCAAACTAAGATTCCTAACTGGAACGCCGGGACCCGCACTCAGGTACCATTCCAGGCATTGTAAATCACGCATGCCATCTGCTCTACAACCAACACCAGACGAAATATACTCATAGTCCATACTTCTTACTATAACTCAAGCATACCTCAACAATTCAGTCCACACTGACCTTACCAAAAATGTACTTACTTCTCACACTTTCTGCTTTACTGGTCGACACCATCCAAATATATAGTTGTCACTATACCACCATACCAACCAACTATCCATGATTACCTAAGTCATACCAGACCACCCAACAGTCCATCTCCTATAACCAAAGAAACATCCAGTCATAGAAATAACTGTATCACCCAAAACACAAGGCAAAATATCCATCATAACTCGAGTGTACCAAGCAACTATACAGCTGAGTCCAGCCCATAACCAAACAACCATTCTACTTGTTCTACGGACCAACACCACTTATGTCTTCCAACCATACCACCCACTACAACTTTAGCATACCTCAACCATTCGTCCAAGCATACCATACAAAGCAAACATACAGCCCATAGCACTGACACAATCTTCTTCTTCTCATGTCATCCACCATGCCGATTGATACCAGTCAAAATACACTGACCGCCCATACCAAACACTTTAACTCAAGCATGCCGTATCATTACAGGACTCACCGACACACATACTGTTCACACCATTTGACATACACCAACAATAGCAAGACAGATATACTGGAAAACATGTCACCCAACATACCAACCATACCATCCATGATAACCCAAGTGTACCAAGCAAATTTATAGTTCAGACCAACCCACAACACATACATTCCTACCACATGTAAAACCATCATTGCCAACTGATACTATGCCAACCAACATACCTCACATATAACTCCAAGAAAAACTAAATTCAACCATACCACCCAAAACACCAATCATACTATCCATCATCACTCAAGTGTATCAAGCAAATATACAGTGGAGGCCAGCCCATAACCTAACACCCATTCCATTTGCTCTACCAACCAACACCACACACACACCACCCATACCCCTACAATCCATAATAGAAAACAACACCAGACAAATATATTAGTCATCACACNCACCACACACACACCACCCATACCCCTACAATCCATAATAGAAAACAACACCAGACAAATATATTAGTCATCACACCCGCCAACATGCTGACAAACCATCCATTATAACCCAAAGGACAAAACTCAATCGTACTAATCTGCATAACATGCACTATAAATTATGAATACAAATACAGTACATATCAGCCCACAACAAAAAAAAATTCCTACCATCTGTCAAACTAACACAACCAATGGATACCATACCACCCAATGTACCAGTCATACAATCTCATATAACACAAGAAAAACTAAGGCATTACCATANCCAATGGATACCATACCACCCAATGTACCAGTCATACAATCTCATATAACACAAGAAAAACTAAGGCATTACCATATCACACAACTTACCATCCAGACCTTCTGCCATAACTCAAGTGTACCAAGCAACGACACATATCAGACCAGTCCATANCCACACAACTTACCATCCAGACCTTCTGCCATAACTCAAGTGTACCAAGCAACGACACATATCAGACCAGTCCATAACACTATCATAACTACTATCCATACCTTCAGCTCTATCAGCTGACACCAGCCGAATATAAAAGTCGCCATACCACCCAATTATACTCAAAAATACACCAGCCATTCAAAGTAGCATACAGCCCATACCATACAAATCCATTTCAAACACCACGACACAATAAATTTCTTCCCATACTATCCACCATACCTACTTAGACAAGAAATATATACTTCACAACATGTTATCCATCATACCATACAGTCCCCATCAACTAAATTATACAAAAATATATAAATCTTTCATGTCTGCATTAGCATCATCACCTGCAAAGCACATTACCATCCACAACCAAAACCAAACCCACAACAGCAGTCACAACCACAACCACAACCACAAGCACAGCCGCACCAACGCGCCAACAAAACTTACCAGGTAACATACCTCCAGGCTATACCAACCATATCAACATTAAGCCAAGCATATACACTAATACCGAAAAATTATAGTATTCGAACCAAATGTATCATCTGCTCTAATCCAGGAAAACCTCGGTCTTGCTATTAACACTACACACCATAACAAATACCAACCTCAGAAACACTGATAAATCAAAACTGACCAATATTTCAACTATTGTATCGACCGCCATTCCATCTAACATCACCAGTTATACATATATAAACAAGTCGTTTCATCTGTCCAGCCAACCAAATATTCCAATAATAAATACCAACCATGCTATCATAAAATCCATACCATCAATATAATCATGTGTGACACACATATAGACTTAGTTGGCAGATACTATACCAAGTTATAACCTCCAATCATACTAACCAAGAATACCAGCCATGCATTTGCCCCTCTCGTACGAATTAAACATGCCACGAAACCTTTACACTCATACAAACTAATCATGTGATTAAACCATTCTTACCACACCATCGAAGGGACACCCTTTTCATACCACCAAACCAACCGAACTTGTAATCAGGCGGTACCATATCACATAGTAGCCATGCCTACCATACAATCAAATTAACAGTATGTCAACCATACAGTCATTCAGGAAGTATTTAAAAAAAAACCTAAATAGGAGCAGGAGCAGGCATAACCAAGCCTTCTGATATGCATGGTTTCTTGACAGATGAAGGTTTGTTTATGCAGATAGTAGAATGTATTTTTAAAATATCACTCCCAGTAAACTAACAGCGATAAGGTTATGCATAGTCTTGTCATTATATAAACTTTCATACTGTCATAACTTTACCACAATACAAAAAAATTACCAACTTTAAATTATGTATTAATTTTCTGCAGAATATTAAGACAATGTTTCATTTGATAGAAAAAGGGTCCTCACCTCTAACACCATAATAATAATTTCATTAATCGACCTGCATTCCCTCCCGGCCAACCATAATTAACACCATATAAATCTAATGTACACCCTGAGCCTCTAGCTACCCAATGAAAACTGTTTAAACTATCACATAATATGTGATGTCATATCATAGCCACTGCCAAAAACATGCCAACCAGCTATTCCCACCGATTGTTCCGACCAAAATATTCTATAATATGATACCCCGACTAAATGTACAGACCATAACAATTGTCACTACCTACAGTCCATTCCATTAGGCCATATCGGCTATACTAAAAAGTACCCTTCATACCACCCATGCAAAAAAAAGCCATCATGCAATAGCGATCATATGACTAGATAATACCATCACTCCATACAGTATACCCTCGCCAACGAACCAGCCATATCAAAATGTCAGATCAATAGGCCATGCCATCAGACCAGCAAATCAAATGTTCTAGCCAAAACATACAAACCATCAATACTCACAGATCATATGAAACCACGCAAGACATTTGAACAGACGATAACATCCTTTTTCAAAGAAATTACCATCATACAATTCCAGAAAAACAGCTAAACATACAGACAAACCCTACCAGACATTGAGCCGAAATTATTACAACCAATCATTCCGATCAACAATACTTACAATGCTATTTGAACATATCAAATATCATCCATTCCTATGAAAATATTCAAACCCAATACTTATAACAAAACATATACCACCGTGCCATACTGGGAGCTTAGGCAGATCATACAACAAAAAAGACGCAACTGTGTCGCGAGACCATTTCTACCAATAATACTGAAAACCTACCACCGTCCATATCTACCAAAAAACATCCCAATCATACCATTCAGACGATATAACACAACCATTACATGTCTTGTAAAGCATATTAAAATTATTAGTTCTAGTTAATAGCATACCACGCTCATCCCCTTGTAGCAGTTCGAATGTCACTTTCAAGCATTTACTCTTTACACACCAACAATGTTTATCAAAGGTTTTTTCATAAAAGAAACACTTTTTTTTTTATCTAATGAAAGGATAATCTACAAAGCTATGTGTATAGACACATTTTCCGTAATGTATTTCATACAATCAGCAGCTTGCTTCGTTTTCAAGCAGATGCGAACTCATACGCGCGGACTACTGCCAAAGTGATTCCATCCAAGACCGAACAACAAATGAGCTTTTACTGAGAAGATGAAAATGACCATATGCACATATTCTGTAGCCAACCACGGATACCTAGGAACTGAAATAACCTTAATTTATCTTTATTTTTTTAGTAGTGTCCGAAGCCGTTTGCAATAATCAATCTCTNTATTTTTTTTTTATTTAAATTCAGTCAAATAAGTTGCACAGTTCTCATGCCTTTATTCACAGAGTACTCTTGAGTCTAAAAACATAATTTTATACAAGTTCTTACATTTAATTCGTTTATAAAGTTCTTATAACTTCACAGTTTACAGGTATTTGTTCATAGCCATACTCTATGATTGTTTGTCAGGAAAATTTAGCTTTGATGGCAAATGAATAACACATTAAATTTATACATATCCATCACCAGTTTTATTGGTTTTTTTCCCTTATAGCTTAATATTAGCAAGGTTTAAATTAATGAATAACACAGAATTTATTTGTATAATTTAACTTTATTTTACAGACTCAACAAAAAAAGTACATTAAAAACTTATACTTCATTCGACAAAACAATTANTATAATTTAACTTTATTTTACAGACTCAACAAAAAAAGTACATTAAAAACTTATACTTCATTCGACAAAACAATTATGATGTTGTCTGTTCTGTAGAACAATTCCTGCTGTAAGCATTCAAGCTAGACTTATTCGAATATACCACACCACAGTTATCACATGGGCAAGTTTTGTAAGCGAAGGCGAATGGACAGTTGCAATCTTCATGTTGTCTGACATTAGAGTTGCTAGTAAATGTCTTGCCACAATACTTGCACTCACTTCCTGATGAACAACAAACATTACCTTTGCATATCTTGCTATGTATATTCATGAAAAAAATTCTTATTGCTGATCTATTTTAAGTGTCGGATAGTAAAAAGACTTAAATAAAATAATACTACTATACACTATAATAATTACGACAAAATATTTATTCGCCCCCCCCCCTCCTCACACACACAATGTTATATATACTTATTTTAAACCCTTGTCCCAACAAATGTTCCAATAGCCGAGTGGTCTAGGGCGTATGCATGCCGACGCAAGGTTCAGCGGTTTGATTCCACCCTCCTCCAGATAATATTTTGAGCTCCAAAATAAAAAGAGCAACACCCAAGCGGCAAACACTAGAACCGACATGGTGGCTGAGCGAGAGCGACACCAGAGCCCCTAGCAGGCGAAAGTTGAATGAAATACAAATGGAAACATGATGGTGGGGTCGAACATACGTGAGGATAGGGTGACACACTGTAGTAGATATACAGATTATTACAGGGATCGGTGGTGCACTCTTGTGTGGACGACNGTGAGGATAGGGTGACACACTGTAGTAGATATACAGATTATTACAGGGATCGGTGGTGCACTCTTGTGTGGACGACAAGAGAACTACAGCATCTGGCTAACATGTGACAGATTCGAAGGTGAGTAATTGGGTAACAAGATGGTGGGCGAAAACATAATAACTGACAGAAACAAGATGGCGGCCGGGAAACAAGACGACGTAATCCAATGTGGTGGTATATCTGCAGCCCCCAACCCTTGTTCTCGGAGCCCCTACATCTTTCTACTTANGACGACGTAATCCAATGTGGTGGTATATCTGCAGCCCCCAACCCTTGTTCTCGGAGCCCCTACATCTTTCTACTTACGAAATAAAATACCATAAATAGGACTATATAAACAAATTGCAATTTAGTCATACACAAAATAAAAATAACATACGTATATAAGCCTACTCCACCATAAATTACAATTTATTCATGCATGTATTAAGATAGTGTATAGAAGTACAGTATTACATGCATATATTTGCATTAAGGTATGCACTCAATAACACAGCATAAAGCATTACTATAGGCTGTTCACGGTAAACTGAGCACTTTCGAAACTCCTGCTTAGTATCTACTTGAATGCACATTGTGTATTCTCACACCATATGTAAAATTTACATTGCCCAGGGCCTCATCACTTTATTTGTGCGTCGGACAAGTAAAACTGCGATAAAAGTAAATACTTGAAATATTTATTATTTCAAACACTTATATATACTAAAATATCAAAAAATTCAAAAGAAATAATTTCGGTATACACAAATGTTTGCTTATCACTTTTAATTCAACGTTTAGACATGGAACTNAAAATTCAAAAGAAATAATTTCGGTATACACAAATGTTTGCTTATCACTTTTAATTCAACGTTTAGACATGGAACTACATCCTTTCCGTTGTTACCAACTTTACTGGGCACACGTCAATCAGTGTGCCCGTTAAAATATGTGCATTTAAAGGCAGTGACAGTTTTCAAACGTTCACTTCAGAAGTGCTCANGTGTGCCCGTTAAAATATGTGCATTTAAAGGCAGTGACAGTTTTCAAACGTTCACTTCAGAAGTGCTCACCTTATCGTGCATAGTCTTTACCCTAATATATTATTACAATTAATTAATGAATGAAATAAATTAGCATAATAAAGTATTCCACTCATGAATTACAATACTCCCCTGTCAATACTGCATGTATACTTATTGATTAATTTTATGTACGGAGGTTATCCAGCAATTTTATGTAATGCGCGAGAGACTGGGAAGTTACGTGTTGAAGCACTGCATTTTCATTTATAGACATGTGGTTTTACTTAGGTAAAAGCAAACCCTCTGAATGCAGTCGGTTGTGAATGAACGCGTGACTTCTCCGAATCATAGACATTTCACGCTTGGCCAACACTTGAATATTACAGTGNTTTACGTTAAGAAAGACGGCGCAGCGCACGTTGCACGTTCATTTACCGGGGGGGGGGGCAGAAGAAGCAGTTTCCAATAAGACGGGAGACAAGGCGAAAATTGCTTCCTTACCCAACCCCACCGCGTCGCAGCAAAGTTGGGCAAACCCTCCGACACGCGAGAGGTTGAACGAACGCAATTCTTTAACCATCCGCTCGCACAGATTGGGGAGGTCTAACCATCAGCGCAAGACACAAAAGTTGTTAAGCAGAAACATGGAAAGATCCAAGGAGACTAAAGGGAACTTGAGCCCCAGTCCATGCGGTTCTTGGGTCTTGAATTTACACCGGATAAAATTTGATTTTAGTACGTTGTTAAGGGCGTTGGCCACGAAAAAAATTCGTTATTTTATTATTGTACCACATACAGCTCAACTTTTAGACATAATGTACAACAAAATTTTCTTAAGATAAAATAATTTTTAATACCATNTTTACGTTAAGAAAGACGGCGCAGCGCACGTTGCACGTTCATTTACCGGGGGGGGGGGCAGAAGAAGCAGTTTCCAATAAGACGGGAGACAAGGCGAAAATTGCTTCCTTACCCAACCCCACCGCGTCGCAGCAAAGTTGGGCAAACCCTCCGACACGCGAGAGGTTGAACGAACGCAATTCTTTAACCATCCGCTCGCACAGATTGGGGAGGTCTAACCATCAGCGCAAGACGCAAAAGTTGTTAAGCAGAAACATGGAAAGATTCAAGGAGACTAAAGGGAACTTGAGCCCCAGTCCATGCAGTTCTTGGGTCTTGAATTTACACCGGATAAAATTTGATTTTAGTACGTTGTTAAGGGCGTTGGCCACGAAAAAAATTCGTTATTTTATTATTGTACCACATACAGCTCAACTTTTAGACATAATGTACAACAAAATTTTCTTAAGATAAAATAATTTTTAATACCATAATTTTTGAAAAAGAATATGTCGAAGTTAAAATTTTATTGTTTTTTGTAATGTACAAATAAGATAAGCCATACTATTTGCCGAAAATTTAACGAGGGCTACTGAAAAGGTCTTCATTTAATTTATAAATTTCCTTACCATAAGTAATTTTTTATATTGCAAAATCTTATTGTCTTAAATTCTTGTGCACGTCTTGAAGTAGCGCTTGGCATTTTCTTTCAGTGTGAATTATTTAATTACTGTACGTAAGTTAGTTTTCATTACTTCTACCTTAATAAAATAATAAAATTGTGACACTGACAGAATTTATGCGAAAACTATGCACCCAAAAGTTTTTTTGAGAGGAAAATTTAATCACTGATAACGTTTAACAGCACATTGCACAGATATGAAATAACATTTTTTTTTCGATGCCAACGCCCTTAAAGTATAAGTCTATTAGCACATACACTTAAAATAACAGGAAATAATGAATACCATATGTATTAAGTTCTGACTTATATATGTGGTTTCAACGTAATGCACAGAGCTCCCGCACCATTAGAGTAACTCCCTCTTTAATAACAGGCTTTAGATCCGTCACTGAGTGGGAATAATAGCGACCGCACGTTCTCACTCGAAGAAGGATCACGAAGAGAAGGCTGGTTGCAAGCGCAGCAAGACCAAACTGAAGAATTTTTCGAGCAGGGACGGAATAAAAGCGGCAGGAGTATATTGAAGCACGCGAGAAAACCTTCACGTTTGTGTCCATCAGAGTGTGAAAATGAGGAACCGGCGCAAGGAGCACGGGTGCTGATTACAAACACCACTCGCTGCACCACTCCGAGCGAAGGCCGACAGTACTCTGTTGGCGAGTGAGATTTTAGTTAGCCTGATTACGAAGCGCGATAAACTGTAATGGCATGTATTCCGTACCTTGGAGATTTTTGGATTCAATAAAGGAATCTACGGAAACTGCATTATATAAACGTAAATATTAATAAAGTCACTGCTAGAATTGTTGCGTTGGTTACTGATGCCATTGCTGTGTTCAATGTGATCAAGGATGTCCGTTTGCTGTCCAAAGGGATTTACACAATTGAAAACTTAAGCAATTAGCATTAGGGTTTGGCAGAGAGCAGTAACCTTACAAAAATTAAGTTTATATTAAAAATACATCTTAAAGGAGAGTTGTTTGAAATTATATTGGAAGTAGGCGTTTACTTAGTTGCGTTTCTGTTTCTGCAATCGTTTTTATCATCAGGCAAACAGAAATAAACCACTGTTGTTTATAATCATTTTTTTTTGAGGTTACAGCCTGCTGACTGTCAAATCCTACTGCTTGAGTTTTCAATTCTGTAAACCCATTTACACATCGCATTTACGTTGAGATCCACTTAATGGGGTCGGAAAGTCTGTTGTCAACCAGAAAATAACTCCAACCGTCGCGTCGCCTGTCGACCTATGCCGCGTTCCGATATTCACTGATTTTTCACTGGCCAATAATTCAAGTAACGTCAGCTACTGTACCCCGTTACTGTTCACGAGCACTGGTGTTCACTGAGAATGGTATTCGCGGGTTTTCGACTGACTCCTGTGCTAGACCACAGCGAACTTATGAGGACGTTCAATGTTGCTGAAGCTCGCAGAGATAGTGCAACATCAGTTAAACGAGATATTAGCTGAAGGTTCAAATTGCACGTTCTCTAAAGACATTAACATAAATGCAGAGAGTGGCGTCATTTAAGAGATAATAGTCTTCATGGACATACTGTCAAACAGCAGCCTCGAAACAGAAATGATCCTATTATGTAGAAGTATTTTCTTCAGTCCCGCAAGTATCGCATTTTATCCGTAAACAATTCTTATAAATGATCAGCGAAATCAAATTCAAAACTGAACTTCTTAGTTTAACCTCTTTTCTTCAACCCGTTCGGTCACGCATTTTTCTGAGTTCAGGTGTTGCAATCACGTAATTTTTTGGTATGCCCTGTACTTGTCTTAAGCAATTTTTTTTTTGTTTTGCTGTTTGTTCGTTGATATTGGCGTTAAATATTCATGTCAAAGAGGCGTATAAAATTTCACAACTTTACATTAGCCACAAGGATAACTCAGAGAACTGGGTGATGGGGCCTTGCTGAGTACAGCACGCGAGCAGACAAAACACAAAACCTTGATAAGCAAAAATAACACAACTCTCTTCCTATTGCGATTGGCCAGTAAGATCACATAACATATAACACAAACGCTTGACACCAACAAGATTTTCTTTACGATGACATTCGTCTTACTTGTCATGAAACGATCGTAATAGGCCTCGTTGAAAAACATCAGCCAAATTTCCTATAGCCGGCTTACGTGAACTTGTTACTTCGAATTGTAACGTGTTACATGAAACGTGAAGTAGTCGTAATCCCAGCCCTTACGTTAAGTTGTCAGTAAACCGAGCCTGTGGTGAGCTGGGTAAGGTGTGAGAATCAGTAATGGTAGTACGAACAGACAGCAGTGATTAAATATACATCTTTACCACGTTAAGAAACTCTCTTAAGTCTCGTATTTACATCTGCAGGCGTAAGTATGCAACACGCATTAACTTTATTTACTCTAATGTTAATACATTTTTTAGTTTTTTGGCGAAACCATATACGTCACCGCCTGAAATGCGGTATTAAATTTAATGTATTTATCGAATAATGGTGCAAATAATAAGTAGCCTATAATATAATATTCGAAGTGAGATTTTATGAAAAGCAAGATTATTGATTAAAAACACAACCACAAATGAACTGGACACTGCGTAGCTTAAATACCGGACCAAAATAGTATTTGGCTTTTCTATGCAGCATCTTCAATGCTTTCTGCGTCGAAATGTGTTATGATATTGTACCTGACGTGTAAGGTACTTCTGAAAAATGCAAAAATCTAAGCTATGTTGTGATAACAAAATCGTGCAAGGAGATAGAAAAGTTTTATCGTGGGCTCAAAGGCCATCTCTGCTCATTGTTAAAAGGACGCACAGCAGGGGGTAACAGGAGAATTCACACGCAAGTGATCTTACCCTTAGAGGTCTCGGGAAATCCGTAGTCTTCCTTCGTGCACCGCCTCTCGTTGAAAGATGAACTTTCTAAGAAATTAAACACGATAATACGACCGCACTGCAATCGCACCGTAAACTTAGTTTGAGTTTTTCAAAAACATTTTATTAATGCACTGTGTTTAGATAAGTGCAACGCAACTGAGTGAGTTATTGTGTGCGTGCGTGCAAATGTATGGTATGGAAATGTATATTATGTGAAATCTCTTTTAATTTGAAAATGGTGAAGAAAAACGGAAGAAAACATCTCTCAGAACCAAGAAAGAAAAGAAACGCTTTGCATTTAAAGAGATGGAGAGAAAATATAAAGAGGTGCAAAGAAGTTAGCAAAGAATGCCTATTGCCAGAAAAAATTTCACCCGACCAAGTAGCAACGTTGAAACGGATTGTGGGCATGGACAAATTAATAAGACTCATCGGAACTTCGTAAATAATATAACAGAAGTGACTGGTCGGCGAATAGTGGATATTGCGTATTTTTTTAAAGGAGCTCAGTGAAATGGCAGAACATGGTCCCTTCAATTGTTCATTGAAAAACATGGAACTTGTTCGTGAATCAAGACAAGGTTTCCGAAGCAGTCTTCATTTTAAATGTAACATGTGTAATATAGGTAAAGTAATTTCCACAGAAGATCCAACTGATACATCGAGAATGGATGTTAATGCTGCTGCTGTTAGTGGCGTACTAAGTGTTGGGGGTGGGTTGAGCCAACTGGAAGAAACAACAGCTGCTTTAAACATGCCAAGCATGAGAAGTCGAACATACAGCAAGTATCATGATACGGTGTGTAGGGGTTTATTAGCTACGTCGTTGAATGATAATGAAAATGGCTGCTGAAGAAGAAGTGAGGCTAGCAGTAGAAGCTGGTGAAGTGGATGCAGACGGTCTTCCTCTCATCGCAGTTGTCGCAGATGGATCCTGGTCAAAGAGGTCTTACAGAGCCAATTTCTCTTCTCTCTCTGGTGTGGTAAGTTAATAAGCTTGATGACATCTTTGCACCACGCCTCGTTCTTAGCATGTAAAGTTGTATGTATTTTTAACAATGCTGAGTAGAGGGAATAGTACAAACAATACATGTTTTCTTCTTTTTTTTTTGCATACGTTGTGATTGTGCGCCATTATTGAACGTTTTAGAGACCAAGCTATATGAAACAGAATGACACAAGCTATGTCTTCACTCGTGTAAGGGGGCTGGTGAATTCTCGCGGTGACGAGCATACGACTGCCTAGTGCTAACAGTATCTGCTGACGCACCACCGCAATTTTCCCACCCTTCCCGACTTTCTCTTGGTCTTTGCCACGCGCACACGCTTTTCGTATCTACGTAGTGAACACGGCATTGTAATATGGACCTTATAAGTTTCGAACATTTAAATATTTACATCCCCTGACAAAAAAAAAATAGGCTTTCTAGAAAAATTTGTAAAAGGTTGTGAGAAGTTGATACTACTTAACTAATTTAAATCATTTTTATCCGTGTAGTTTATGGTCACCGTGATCAGCAAAAATATAACTTCAATCGGGCGTCATGTTTATGTTATGGTAGAAAAAAATAAATAAAAAGTTTCTTAGTATAACAGTATATAAAAATACTCGAGCAACTTTGACTAGTATACATATTATTATTGAATATAAATGAGACTATAGAAGGGGCCAGCCTTTACAAGAATTGTGTGCGTTTTAGGAGCTAGTTTTCTGGCTCGACACGAGGTAGCTCTATAATCGTTCCCTCACGTTTGTGACTAGTGCGAGAAAAAAAAAACGAAACAAAGCACATCGCTCGTTCGCTTTATGAGTGTAAAATACGCCTCCTTTTTTTTTTTTCTTTTGTTCTCTTGCAGATAACAATGGCGCATATGTTATAAAAAGACGGAGTGTTTCCAGCTCTCCGGCCCCAGGAGTATACATAAGCAATTACATAGCTATTCTCCGTTTCATATAACTTCAGTAAATTTTAACAGTTCTAGGAAAGTAGCGCGGCCACAATGTATCCCCCCCCCCCCNGTTATTGAATAAATAAATATTTGTGAATAAACACTGTAACACAATGTAGGATATTATAGCTAGGATGCCATTTCCATCAGTTTTATTTTCGTTATGACCAAGTAATACAGTTACGGTTCTGTTTAATTTGTAGTCGGGGCGGGCGGGGTACTCTAGTTTGTCTTTCACGAGACGGTATTATTTTGCGGCTCTTCTTGCGATGAAATAGCAATATGAATCGCATATTGTTTTGATGGTGCAGTGGACAATTTTTCTCGTACGGAAATATTAAAATTACTAAAACTTGGAAAGTTTAAACTTCACCAAANGATGGTGCAGTGGACAATTTTTCTCGTACGGAAATATTAAAATTACTAAAACTTGGAAAGTTTAAACTTCACCAAATGAAGAAAAAGCTATCGGTATGTCGCTATTTGTATTGTTCTTACATATGCGAGAAATACACACTGTAAACCAATTCAGCGAAGTTTACCTTATTCATACAAATTGGATTTTCAGTGTAATAAATAAAGGCAGAAAGGCGTTTTTTTTAAAGGTCACGTACATTTCCACACTTTCCGAAAGAAAATAAAGCATGACAAATATGTCGCTCTTCGCACCGAGGCAAGAAATACAAACTTTAAATATACTTTAAACAAATAAAAATCCTTGGAATTTCAGTATAATAAACTCGTGTAAAAAAGAATTGTTTTAGACCACGTATATTCAAAAAATTCTAACAACCGTTTCGAAATATATTATTTATAAATCACAATATCTTACAGTTTGTAATGCCTAATCGCAATTCTTGAACAAGTGTTGTCCTATGACAATCCTTAGACGATTGCATCACTAAAATCACTCGTGTCTACAACTGATACGAAATAATTTATTTGCAGACTCATTCAATTAATACATCACAACAAAAACCAACCAACAAAATGAAACGCCAAAACGTAAATACGTACTTAGCCGGTCGTGCTTCATTGCCGACGGTTAAGGAAAATGGCGGAACAAGGAACAGTCAACCAACTAACACATGCCGATAATACATTTCACTCGAGAAGACGCACTAGACAGGCCCCTACACCGAACTACGCTTGTTAGAATGTGCAAATACCAAAATAATTAACTGCCAATATAATAATCCGACAACACCAGCAAGGTACTCACACAAACACGATGAAAGAGAGCTCAATGGCGTTTTCCGGGTTGGAAACGTTTTACATAACCGTGATGTACTCATGTTATATTCTAATTTCTTAAAATATTTTTAAGGTCCATGGTATACAATCCAAAAATATTGTGCATTACTCGAAAAACGTAATTTAAATTAAAAGTGTTGTAATTGCTATTGAATTTCAAAGTTATTATTTTTAATTCCGAGTTTTGGCCCTATAAATATAACAAAATATATCACGATACAATCATCAACTGGTGTAATACTTTGAAAATTACAGCATTTACTGTTCACATGCTGTGTAGGTTGGTCACACTGTTTGTCAAAATTGACTGAAGTTAAGTGAAACGCAGTATACGCAATATTAGGCCAGAGAACTAGCTCCTAAAACTAAATTGCATTATTTTTTATAGTAAGACATATCAATCGTGGGGACAAATGTAGGTGTGTATGTTTGTGTGTGCGTGCGTGTGTATGTATGTACAAACACATTCATATTTGCACACATTTCTTATGTCCCACGCGAGTGAAACTGTATGTTTATGGAACACCAAAAGTTATGCGACAGTTTTGTATAATTAATATACATTTATTTCAGGCTGAAATTGTTGGTTACAAGACGAAAAAGGTTTTGTTCATTGGCGTACGAAATAAGTACTGCACTGTGTGTGATCAAGCACAGAAACAGGGGAAGGAACAGCCATTGCACACATGTTACAAGAATTGGAGTCAAGAACAAAATGCATGCAGTATGGAAGCTAACATTATCGTAGAAGGCTTTTGCAGAAGTGAAGAAACGTATGGTTTGCGATATAGAATTCTGGTGGCAGAATTCTATATCGCAAAATTACAAAAAACTACTTGAAGCAAGACCGTACAGAAACTTAACTGTCGATAAACTGGTAAGCCGAAATCACCTTTTGCGTAATTACTGCAACAAGTTAAAAGACATCTGTATAACAGGAAAAAATGGCCCATTTCATCTGAGGAAACAAATACATGCCAAAAGCTTACAGTCGTGTGGTGATGATGTAAAAGCTGCTGAACACGGAATGAACGAGGAGGTGGCTATGCACGAACGTATAGCGAACCTGCGAAATTACATCATAAATAGTGTTGATCATGATTTTGGTGACCGTCAACGATGTGCTTCATACTTCTGTGCCGGTGTAAAAGAAGGTGAGGGAAATATTATTCCGCTTCTTAATGAGCATGGCCTGTACCAACCAACGAAATCTTTGGCAGGTAACTTGAGCAGACATATCCGTAGTTTACTTTACAACGTTCACAACAATTGCGTTGAGCATCACAACTCTGCAGTGGCGAAGAAGACTGGTGCCAAGCGCATCAATTACACGAGACGTGGATCTTATCAAGCCACATACGCCGCGACGGTGGTTGCCTACAATTCTGGAGCTGTACACTATAAACTTCATAAAAAAGTATGTGGTGAAAGTCCAGGTACATTTACAAAAAGATTAGAAGCTCAAAGAAGACGGAAAGTGGAAGTAGCTAGAATAAAGTGAAAGCATGTAGGTGGAAAGCCATCTGTAAAACAAAAGAAGCCGTTTTTGGTAAACAAAAACATTGATCATGATTATGGAGCTAAGGCACGAAAGCCAGATCTACCTGCAGGTGATTTCAATGTTCTTTGTAATGAGCTACTGGAAAGCCTTCAAAAAAACGAAGCTGTGCATGAAATTGAAATACAAACCAGGGACCTTCTGTACACTGGCTAGTGGATGGAAGAAAGACGGAAGCGACTGACAGCATCAAATTTTGGCGATGTTTGGAAAGGACTTCCATCTACCAGCTGTGAAGGTTTAGTAAAAAATATCCTCTACACTGATCTTCAACACATATCAGCTGTGAAATACGAGAAAGAAAATGAGCACAGAGCAATTGAAACACTGAAAGAAGCTGGACATGTAAAAATTCGGAAATGCGGTTTTTTTATTGATCCTGAATTACCAAATTTCGGTGCAACACCTGATGGCTTGATCGATGAAAATGGCATTGTGGAAGTCAAATGTCTGGCGTCCGCAGAATTGTTGAGCCCTGAATCAGCTATTCTGCAACGGAAGGTGACGTTGGAAAAGTTGGAAAAGGTAAGATAATTGTGGGGGTAAACAAGTGCCATAAATATTATTATAAAGGTTATACTGTTTGTTTGCTGTGTGGACACTCAATCCACCATTTGTGTATTACGAAAGTATACAGCAAGACAACAATTTCTGGGCAAAAAAATTGTAAAAAAAGTTAACTTCACATGGAATGTATGTTGCCAGAACTCGTAGACTCTCGACACACACGTTCAATACCAATACGTAACACGGAATGTATTTTGAACGAAAAAAGAAAAGTAATAGAAGATCAGCTGAAATCTGCTAAAAGAATTCGTCAAAATGTATCACTTGTTTTATAATACAAAAAAAAAAGTATAACGCAGTTTGTCAAGGTACCATCACATCTACGGAAGGATAACATTTCTTAATACAAAATTTCTTGAAGACGTTTTGAGCAGGTACAGCTTGTATTAAATGCTTGTCACTGTATGTATATTTAGATCATTTTAAAACAAGAATACGATCAAATATTTTGTAAGATTTCATGACAAAGTGTCGATCTTTAACAAATTACTGCCCGTAACAGCAAACATTTTGAAGTACAGTAAGCACCGATGCAAAACTCACGGTAAAAAAAGCAGTGGCATAGGGAAAGAAGTTCCAATTAGGAAATGTAGTTCGCCTTACTTCTGGAACAGTAAAATTTTCCATCCCTTCTGTTGAGCCACATTTCCTCAGTCGTACTGTCACGGCAGCGCAACTATTTGCTTGTACCTAGCATTAATGTTACTTTATTCATTCTAAAGGCACTTGTTAAAGACGGCAAACACCATTTCCGTGGGAATTTTGATACGTCAACAAATACTACTATGAATATCACCAGGAGATAGAATTTTGTAACTTTCCACAGGAATAAAATGACGCACGTCACTTGAAAGCACTTATTGTTCTTAGTTACTACAATTTGGTCGTTGTTATGTGATGTTTGTTATTACATGTTGCTTTTTATGTTCTGAGTAAATACAGTGGACTTGTGAACATCTGATCTAAATATATCATATGACTATATTTATGTTGATGAGGCTTAAGGATACACAATGAGATGACAGTATAAACTATGCAGGGCTTTCAAAAGCGCTCACTTTACCATTTACAGCCTATAACAGTAAATAACACATCGTGGAACAACACCACGCAAATGACCACTTAAGAGCAAACCATTTATCTTTTTACAGCTATTCAAAAAATTTAATGTTCACCTTAGAACAAACACAGTTAGTTTTCAATCATAATAAGCCGATGGAAAAAAATTTGGCTTACGTTATTGTCATAACTACCACTAGTAAACGATAATAAATTGTAGTTTTAAAAATGTGGTATACCTTTTACTATTTTATATGGCCCATGTGTTTAACTTAAAATTTTATATATTGATATTTTGGTGACTTGAAATTTTTAAATGCTGCAGTAATTACTTAAGTTTAAATGTATGGTAGACACATCTCTATATACACATAAAAAATTATATTTTTGTTGTTTTGAAAAAACATTTTCATTGTATGTGTACATAATTAAGCAAATTAATAGCCCCATCTTTTTTAAAAATGTAAATCTGTTAATACAAATTAGTCATATAAATGCACGCATCATAATTTAAGTACTATAATATGTAACCTGTAATTATGCAGGCCCAATGTATTTTGCAATAAAGCCTCTTTAAAAAACTTCAATATTCTTGCCACAAACCTAAAGCAATAAAGCCAAAAGCCACTTCTCATAAGACTATAATTTTATTTTTCAAGTACATATTTGACTACGTAAATTTGCACTGTTCTTGTATTTTGCAGGAGTGTTCGAATATTGTTAATAAAAAAACAGAATTTGTTAAAAAAAAAACTTAGGTAAACCATTTTCGTTCTGTGCTGTCAATGAAATAAAATGTTTTAAGTCCCAAGTTTGTTGGGAATTTTTTCAGTTTATAAATATTTGAAAATGTTAACCATACATTTGCAATTTTATTGCATAATCATCCTTAATTTTAAATAATGCTTAATGTTTTACCTTCAGTTTGTTGATCAATGACTGCTGCCTACAAAGAAAACTAAAGGTTTAATTACTGATAGACGACAGCCTTAATTAAGAAGTTATTACTTAATTGTGTGAGGTATGACCTGTGATTTTACATAGACGTTCTTTCAAGCTATGTGTTGTCAGAGAACACTTGTAGGAGAAGAATAGTACGAAGCCCAAGATCCCAGTTTGTGGTTAGCATGTTGTGGACCTGTCAACCCTCGTCAAACTGTCACTAATGAATGCGGTTGCAGGATGGCCCCGAGACCAAACGCACTTAGTGCTATAACAGCACAAGTGAGTCTACCTTCTTAACCAGTCACGGGTTTCTAAACGCGCTAGTCAACAAGGTAAAGATGACTTAAGAAAAAAGCTTAGAAATATTATTTTCTTTCTATCTTCTGTAGTATTGTTTATAATTAACGCTACAGTATATTCAGGGTTTCATCACACATTTTGAATCAAACATTTTTAAAATCCCCGCATGTATGTGTGTTTGATTGTTACCTAAATAAGTCATGAATCACAAATGTGTTAGTCGTCTGTACATATTTAAAAGTATATATTTTTTTGTTAAACTGAACTTAATTTATATTGTATCTATCAATTACATGATTCTATTTGTAATTGATATGAATAAAAACACAGAGAAAATTATAAAGNAATTTATATTGTATCTATCAATTACATGATTCTATTTGTAATTGATATGAATAAAAACACAGAGAAAATTATAAAGATGTTAATTCCAAACTGAGTGCATTGAAATGCGTTGCGATTTTCGCCGGGTTCCAACGACTAGTGTACTTATCACCTCGTGGCCAACATTAAGTGCCCATGTACTGCAAACTATAAGTACCTGGTATTACTTCAACTGTAGCCATATCCACGCCGACGTTTCTCGCCTGCAAGCGAGTCANAAGTTATATTGTATCTATCAATTACATGATTCTATTTGTAATTGATATGAATAAAAACACAGAGAAAATTATAAAGTTGTTAATTCCAAACTGAGTGCATTGAAATGCGTTGCGATTTTCGCCGGGTTCCAACGACTAGTGTACTTATCACCTCGTGGCCAACATTAAGTGCCCATGTACCGCAAACTATAAGTACCTGGTATTACTTCAACTGTAGCCATATCCACGCCGACGTTTCTCGCCTGCAAGCGAGTCANCGCAAACTATAAGTACCTGGTATTACTTCAACTGTAGCCATATCCACGCCGACGTTTCTCGCCTGCAAGCGAGTCAAACCCTTGTCTCCCGGTGGTGAAACTGTTTTGAGTAAACGGCGGCCCGCGAAGGCTCAGCTCGTTAATTTGACTCACAGCTTCCTTTATTTGTACCAGCCCTCTTGTCTCTCGCACCCCCTCTCCCATTCAACCCCTTGGTCCTTTTGCAAGTCGCACTGTCTGCCGGTCGGGAAAGAGAAGGGAATGAGAAGGGTTTTCGCAGGGGGTTGGCTGGGGGTGATAGGGGTTTGGGAGGGGCTGCGGCCACACTAGGAAATTGCGCATCGACCATTGTGGCGGTGCGGTTGCTGTCCTGAGTCCTGTCCCTGGGATCTGNCACCCATTGCGGCCTCAGCTATTTTCGAAAACATTCAACTTCTTGTTAGCAGGAAGAGAGCATGCCCTCTTTGCATGCCTGTTTCTCCACTCCTTCCGTTTGTCTACATTACGTGTCTGGAAGATCGCCCGCGAATTTACGGGGGAGGGGGGTTTGTATTAAGGCTATCCAAGGTAAAGTGGGCACTTTAGCCTGTCCAGTCACAGTATCCACAATCGTTGACACGTTACACATGAGTGAAACTTATGAATTATACTGAAAACAGAAAGGCACCGGGCCTCAGTACTTAGAGTCTCACTTGTGGATAAGCTGATTTGTGGAATTTTTCTACGCGTCTCTGACGTGAATGGTTAATGACAATATCATCGCAGTACGTTATTCTTTGGTACCAAGAAAAATGCTCAACACAAAACACAGCGCATACAAAAAAAAACTTAAGCGACAGCAGCACATGGACTTCGAAATTAATGTGATTGAACGGGAGTAAACCAACCTTTGAAAAATATAACTGGCCGTTAAAAGCTTAAATGCTACCGCGCAATATGCAGACCTCCAGTTAAGGTGGCAGCGAATTAAGTAAAATGTTCCCAGCCTTGATGTAGAATTGAGAATGTAATGTTTCCATTTACAGAAAATACAATTGGCGGATTTCTGCATTATGCATAAAAAATTAGAGTATGAATCGGCATAAAAGTAACACATTTATGTTCCTAAAAATTCCCCGTTTTAAAATGACTGCCGTATGAATAGAGTCACTAGGCGTACGCCAATATAAATTCTACGTATGGCGGAAGGATACAAAATGAGGAGAAAAGTAAATCTTAAGAAGGGTTTTCATAAGTGCTCGCTTTACCGTGAACACCTTTGAGTATTGTACAACACCCTATATTTCCTTGTAATGGTAGACAGGTATAGTCTATTCCGTGTTTCTTCACGCTTTTTTAATCAAAGCTTTGAAAATCACCCCATATTTGACGTGTTTAGTTGTTGCCTAATATGCAACGTATTACAAGTGTTTATACTAGTGTTGATTTTAAATTACTTTATTTTTGGATCAACAAAACTTTTATTTATATATTGTTTATAAAATTAAATATTTAATTTATAATTAATACGAATAAAAGAAGAGTGGAAATAGGTGTGTTGGTAACACCTAGGGAGAAATAGTTCTCATGCAAAATACTATTACACTGAGTGCACACAAATGCGATGCGTTATCCCTGTGGTGTAATTTTCTAGACTCGGTTACGCTTTGTTTGCACAAGGCGGAGGTATATCCTGGGAGTAGAACTTCAGCAGGGATTCAGGAATGTTGGAAGTAAATGTGAATGGACTATATAGATGGTAACATTTTACTGCCTCGCTATTGAAAAAAACTTTTGAAAAAAAAAACATCTCTGCCAGTAATGCTGGATTCACAACAGTACGAAGAGCACGACTCAACCCCGACATAACGAAAAATGTACAGTGGCCAATAGGAAGTAACGTCGATCCCTGACAAAATCGCAGCCTCGTCAGTACGACAGAAGTAGGTTTTACATTTTACTTTCCGTCGTTTCGGGCACGTTGTGGTTCACGAAGAATGCAAATACGATAGTTATATTCCAAGTTCCGTGCAAGTTTCACAACCGCAGTAAGTAAGAAATAGGGGTAGTGATATTACGCGAAAATATTTCAAGACGACAAGTTACATTTCAAAACACTGTAGGGTCGTTTACGTATCTTGATTGGCTTTATTAACTACTGAGGCACAGAAAATACCTATACATGCAGTAACAGTGTCAAGTTCATTCCGTTCTTCAAAATGCCAGTCAAAATGAATAAACTGAATTTGAATTTCGCATAAACGTTAACACGTGCACGGACAGACTCAAAAAACGGTTATACAAAAGCAGGCGCACCAACTTTGAATCGGTGACGGAAGTTATGGCGAAGTTACAGTAAATAATTATATTAAGTATCAAATATAAAATTAAACTTCAAATAAATACGATAATATCGTAGATTTTTTTTCAATCGACTTATTACGTTAAAATTATTACACTGAAGAGCCAAAAAAACTGGCATACGCTTGCGTATGCAAAAACAGAGGTATGTAAACAATGAGAGTAACGCGATGCGGTCGGTAGCTAGATCGGANAAACAATGAGAGTAACGCGATGCGGTCGGTAGCTAGATCGGATACTGCTGCTACAATGGCAGGTTATCAAGATTTAAGTGAGTTTGAGCGTGGTGTTATAGTCGGCGCACGAGAGATGGGACACAGAATTTCCAAGGTAGCGATAACGTTTGGATATTCGCGTACGACAATTTCACGAGTGTATCGTGAATATCGGGAATCCGGTAAAACATCACATCTTCGACATCGCTTCGGCCAGAAAAAGATCGCGAAAGAACGGGACAAACGACGACTGACGAGAATCATTAAACGTGAGAGACGTGCAACCCTTTCTAAAATTGGTGCAGATTGGATTTGTGGACAGCCATGCAGGATTCATGGTGTGAATGGCTTCCTGCATACCTTCAGACATTAGTCGAGCCCATGCCACGTCGTCTTGCGGCACTTCTGTGTTATCGCCAGGGGGGAGGGGGGGCTATACGATATTAGGCAGGTGTACCAGTTTTTTTTTGGCTCTTCAGTGTAATATTCCATTAACCATTAAGTCACACTTGGTATTCATGTATTTTTAAACTCTTACCAGGATGTACAGAAATTTTCTGCGCACCCTCCCCTTTCCTTGCGCAAGAATTTTCCCTTACAAATGATGGTTTTTTACCGACGTTAACTCATTTCTTCCTTTGCATTACAAATATTTTCAACCACAAGGAAGGGCAAATAGGTTTGCTGTTCTACTTTCATGAAAATTCCACTACAGTTGGAAACTATAATTACTAAAATTGTTTACAGTGCACGTTCTGGCTGTCTGCACACGAGTCACGTAGGAGCCGAGGCGATGTTGCCGAATTCTGATTGGCCCGGTCAAATATGAAAACTCCTTCTCAAGCAGACAGCGACCAATGGCAATAGACAAACTGCTGTTCGGTACTTATAGTATTGAAGTCTACCGTGTACTCGTATTTTTTGTCACGAAATATCACTAGCTCTAGTAATAAAAATACTAATTTCTCTTCAAAATCACCTTTCGATTTGCGTTGTTTTAGTATGCATTCAAATTGGGTAAGAAGCAAAGAACCAACCACTTAATCGCGAGTTTATGCTGCATTTGTTAGTAGAGACCTGAGAAATTCGCAGTTTCATTTCAAGACAATTTGTTACTCACCAACTTGTACTTTTATGAAACTTTTTCAACTGCTTGAAGCGCTGTTTGACACCCTCTGGAGATAAATTAGCCAATAACAAACATGAAATATATTGCAAGCCTTATCACCGCCTTGTACGCCACAAAAAACAAACCAATGAACAGTAGGGTTCTGCATGAAAGTATGTAAAATTTTGATGTCAAGCTTACAGGTAATTGAACTCGCGAGTTTTCAAGTCTCGAATTATTTGATTTTCTATGAGTGCCTCGTTGTTTTAAGATGTTTGCAAAAGCGAAGCACAACTCTTGTCAGACAAATCATGTCAAGATATTTTAACTCAAAAAAATTATAACATTAAATTTCGTGGTGCTCTGACTTCGTGTCGGGCTGTCGTATCCTGTTCGTCGAACTATTCTGAATCTATAGCATGGCAGTCTCCATTTTACCTAAACACCGACTGGAATATATGGAGTAATGTTGGCAGCTTTTAATGAAAATAGTTTTTGTCTTAAACAAGGATACTGTTAGAAGCTATGATGACTGAAACAACCTCCTATACATATAAAGGTGATATTTCTGTCGATATAAATTAAGTATGAATAATGTTAACGCAAACCGAAGCTGTAAGAGATTTTCTAAAAATTTTTGTAGCAAGTTTCCTATCCAGATATGCATTAAGTTTTCCTGGGGCGCCAGAGCAGAGGGTTAAGTAAATTGAAATAGTAATTTCTCCTTCTCTTTCTAATAGTGTCGGAATTCTCTTCAAATACACAATTATCGTACTTGGGCCCACCTGTGACGTCATCGAGTATAGCAAGTGCGATGCAGATTATTAGTATGCATAGGCTATTCCCTTGGCAAGTACACGAGGTTGCCTACTTGTTAGGCGTGTTTGCGTATTCGCTGACGTCGCTACATTAATTCCGAGGTGAGAGATTTTCGTGAAGGTTATAAAGATTGCTACTTTGGAAAGTCAGTAAGTTTTTGCGAAATGTCATGGAAGTAATCAAATTTAGGCCACATTTGTTTCCCATTAAACTAATGGTCTGCTTTAATACATAATTATGTTAGTTTAGTTAGAGCGCTACCAGGGATTTACAGAGGTCATAAGCATTGTTTACTTAATGCGAAAGAGTTCTAGAAACATAATGTTAGTTAGGTTTTTTTTTCACGTAACCACAGGGAATTTTTGTAAGAATCGTAATAGACTCGTGTACTTTGTTTTCTCGTACTTGATGCTATTGCCGCCGTAAAGTGTGACGAGTCTAGTCCGAATAGGTTATGATACGTCCTTAAAGTCGGTACAAGTATATACCAGAGCAATGAATCAATTATGCGTACTTAACAAGTATATACTGGTGGCTCTGATTCGGCCTAAGAGGATCACACATACGCGCCACTATGGTACGAGTATGTCCCATGGAAGGGGGGAGGAAAGAAATGATTGCTGACCAAAGTAATTGAACTTTATGTGACTCGCCTTACTATGGCGCCACGAGTAAACAGAAATTATAAAATAACCACCTTGCCTCAGATCATGAACCTAGATCCAGAAACGCGCATAAAATAATTACGAATTCATTCCTTGCACAATATTGTGTATATTATATTACAACAGTGGGCAGTTTATGATCGTAACAGTTTTTATTTGTAATTTTATAAGTAAAAGCATAACTACTAGTTATCACAAATACAGTATTCTTTATTTTTACGTTTCGCGGAAGGACACGAATTGTAAGGAAAGTGGAAACTTAGCACGTCCTTTAAAGGTGCACAACCGCAGAAAAAAAGTTGATATAACTAGAATATTGCTTGGTTTAAGAACGCGTTGTAACACACGTTTTTTGAGCTATAATAATTATTAATTATTTTTAACACGTAATTTTCGTGTTTAACAGGCTCAATATTATTTGATTTATTTGTTTTTGTGGCAACAGATATTTATTTGTTTTGAGACAGAGTCTATAATATTTATTTTGTTTTTCGGCAGTATTTTTAATTGGTCATATATTTATATTTCTTTCTGTTTTTACATTTTGTACTTGTACTTACAAGGTCATGTGACTCTTNGGGGGGGGGGGGTAATTTTAAGTGGCAGCACAGATGATTTTGAATTGTTACCCTCGTGAATTGTTAATTTTTAAAGAATAATCTTAAGTTAAGTTTTCGAGGAGGAAAACGGACATCTTGTTACGCGACGTCAGGCAGCCTGCCCGGGTGGGCTGTGCACTTGGCATTAAATTTATATTTTTCTAAGCGAAGTCCGAGTTCGCACACCTGAAATTGCAGGCCATCTTATAGAGACGAAGACGCGAGGCGTTGTAAATAATAAGTAGGCCTGTATAGCCTTCTTCCACGTAGCTTTCAGAGAGGTTAGCTAGAACTCATGAGACGTCTGTGAAGGTGCCATTGATCTGTGTGTTAGCACCGTAAGCCAATTAAATACGTATGTGTTCCTGTTGTTATATAATCTACATATATCTTATAGCAAACAATTAACACTTAAGTTGGTTTCATGTAACAATTTTTAGACTGTTGATAATAATTCTTTGTAATATCTTTTTTATATGGAAAGTCGGATTTTTCAAAGAAATGTAAACTTCAATGTTTTCATTCGAAGTAAAACAAATAATACTTAGATTCAATGTTGGAGATACCACATTCATCAGATAAGAACGATATTATGGCATTTAATTTATTTCAGAATTGTTACTTATCGAATTACAAGCTTAAATATGAAGAAATTGTTTAAAAAAATTGTAACAGCAGTTACTTTTTACATTTCAGGACAATCCGTGCCAA
This sequence comes from Clitarchus hookeri, assembly GCA_002778355.1. Taxonomy (NCBI): domain Eukaryota; kingdom Metazoa; phylum Arthropoda; class Insecta; order Phasmatodea; family Phasmatidae; genus Clitarchus; species Clitarchus hookeri. The sequence continues at coordinate 138,389 of NQII01003231.1, read as the reverse complement.
AGTAGGTATTTTATTATTATATTATTACTTTTTACTATACTAACTGATTAAAGTTCAATACAAAAATTTGAATAAATTCTTATAAATAAGAATAAATGTGAATACTATAGTGAGTCAACGGAAAGTCAACATATGCGGAATGGTAATGGATGGCTCGACGTTAGTAAAATTGTTATTCATGTTTTCTCAAATTGTATTTATGTCCTTCCAAAAATTGTCAATCTAAGTAACATGCTCTGTATTATTCATTTATGCTTAAACCTTTTTCTATTTTACACGTAAAAAACTATTATTATTTTTAAAAGTCTCAATTTTTAAACTTGGTCTAACTTGTAGGCTTGGAAACCTTTTAGGCGTTTAGTTGTTAAAACGACTACAGTAGAGTTTTTCATGTCTTTAAAAACCTCTGATTTAAAAATGCATCCGTCCATTTAATTTACATGTTATCTCTATCGGCCGGAATTGAGTGGACGATATAGTCAAGAAAATATATGTTTTCTGTATATGGCACCATAGTGGAAAGAACATTTGAATGCCATATTCCTCAAAGATAAGACAATCATTAATAACGTATGTAGTAATCAAGTGTATTATTTTAAGAAATGGTTTTTATTTATCCTCCAAAGATGTGGTGGCAAAGAGATGTATTTTCGAACACTGGCAAAAGTAATATATCAAGTGCACAGAGTTCTGGAAATATATTTTTGGGACAACATTTTCTGCTTTCTTTGGGATAATCGTCTAAAATAACAGTTTCTCCAACATTAAAATATATATTTTAAATAATAATAATAATCTCGCTCGTACGTTACACACTATGTTTTCCTGTGACTCACCACAGAATTTTCTTGATAAACCTTGCAAGCTAACAAACAAAGCTAAAGAAAGTTTCTCGATCTTCGCAGTCGTCTAAGGAATCCCATTGATAGCGGAGACACTGGACAGGCTTGGCTCAAAAAGTCTCTTAATTTACGGCTGCAAGTGCTTTTGGACTCTGCTATGGCCATCTAATTCCCGTTGCCTTTTAACCATTCTGGGCGTTACCGTGCTGCGTAAACCCATCTCTAAAATTTTGTAATATACTGCGCCAGTGAAGTGTGCCTTCATTGGCTTACTGTTGTGATGACTCCAGTGTTTCTTCCTTTTATTTATCATATGACTACGGGCTTGTTTTCTACTGCCTCTGAATGTAACTGTGACAAATGACAACAGCCTTATTTTAAAAAACTGGCATTAGAGGTATTTATTTACATACCTCAACAATACCACAGAGATTTTACATACTCCACCAGAAATGTCATCAGCATTAAGCATTAAAAATATACAAATACCCTCTCGTTAACGAAACTTTAAAATAATATTAAATGTTGCATTTCCTTTCCTATTATTATTAAATAACTTTTTTTTATAGAAAAACCGGTCAATACATTTATAATTAGGCAGATATTCAAAAAGGAAAATCATGAAAATACGAATAAAAATGTCACAATTCCATGAAGAAGTTCGTTAAGGTGGCTTCAAAATATTATCCGTGCTCGTGACCCAAGTGTGGCTGCGTCGCCTTTTTCATACCAACTTTGAGTTAGTCTATTTTGCAAACAAACACCTCAAATTCCAAACCAGCGTCCTAGCTTTAATTTGGGTGTGTTAATATGACAATAATATACGATAATTTAAAATGGACATCATGCTTGTCCAATACCACTAGTTAAATTACAGTGGTACGATATACACTGAAGAGCCAAAAAAACTGGTACACCTGCCTAATATCGTGTAGGGCCCCCGCGAGCACGCAGAAATGCCGCAAGATGACGTGGCATGGGCTCGACTAACGTCTGAAGGTATGCAGGACACAATTCACACCATGAATCCTGCAGGACAGTCCTAAAATCTTATCTGCGCCAATTTGAGAAAGGGTTGCACGTCTGTCACGTTTAATGATTCTCGTCAGTCGTCGTTTGTCCCGTTCTTTCACGATATTTTTCCGGCCGCAGCGATGTCAAAGATGTGATGTTTTACCGGATTCCCCATATTCACGGTACACTCGTGAAATGGTCGTATGCGAACATCCAAATGTTATCGCTACCTTGGAGATGCTATGTCCCATCTCTCGTGTGCCGACTATAACACCACGTTCAAACTCACTTAACTCTTGATAACCTGCCATTGTAGCAGAAGTAACCGATCAAGCTGCCGACCACATCGCGTTACTCTGATTGGTTCCGTACCTCTGTTATTTGCATGCGCATGCCTATACCAGTTTGTTTGACTCTTCAGTGTAAATTTCAAAAACAAAAAAAAATTGTATGTTCTGATTTTTTTCCCAACATACTTTGATGGTACGTTTTTTTTAATTCTATCATAACCCCTCAAATGTTTACAGTCGAATAAAAAGTTAAAATCAATTTCCTTATTTTAGTTTTTAAATTGTTGGAAATTGTATAACTGGATAAAAAAAAACCGTGGGTAATCGTATCAAGAAGTTTACATAAGGCACCGCAAATTTTAAAAGTCTGAATTCGATTAACTTCAATATATAAAATAAGTTCATAAATTTGCCTTAAGTGCTAACGATTGGATTGAATCAAAACTATGTTGTATGAACGTATAGAACTTTATTTTGAAAGAAAAAAAATTATCAAAATTTTCGGCCACATTAAAACTCTACTTAATAAAACAAACTTCAAACGGGCATAGGATAATAGTGATAAATATCAAAGCTCTCGTACTTTACAATCATCAAATAATAATACTTAGGGAATTTTGAAAAATAATACATAGAATAGAACATTAGAACAGGTCCGAGAAGATCCAGACTTTATGTAACAATAATGTTTCACAAAAAATAAGTTAATTCTGCATAATATTTTAAACTACTTGCGACTGACGAAAACCAGTAATACACCATTATTTCAATAACCAGCATTGTTAGCGCTAACATTTTAATGATTTCTTTAAAATTCTATTCAATTCGCAACTTTTACAAGCTAATAAAATCTAATAAGTTAGGTATTTTAAAAATCCATTATTTTAAAGTATTACAATTAGAAATATTTTCTGAGTTTTTAAAGCAGAGATATATGGACGCTTATAACTAATATTTCCAAACTGAAATATATGATTTTATTTTGTGTAGTTTTGTTGATTAACTTGATTGTTCAGTATTTAAAGAATAACAAACAAATGTTTCGAGATAACATTATTAAATATAACATGTGATCTTAAAAGTTTAAATGCAAGGTTTTATTTACATACGCTCACAGAACTTCCAGAATTTCCAGTTATGTACTATTGATAATATAGGCGTATACAGTATTTGGTACACTTAGATGCTAGAAATAGGTTTCCAACATATATCTCTTCCCGTCCTGTAGATTAATGGTGTAAATGAAAGCTCGCGATTGCCTCTATCAAACAGAGAGCCAAAACATTCGTCTTTATTGCCTAGTCTGCAACAGTGCCAATACTGCGACAAGGTGTTCGCTTTTCCTACACTACAAAATATAAAACAAGGGTAAATGTGCGACGAACACTTCTCTGGTAATATTTATTTCCGGAAGGAGTTTAAGACAAGTTGCGTGAATACCCGTGGTAGTACTGCATTATCTCGAGATAACTGGCACTTTTGGCACAAAAAACCTCAAGATATGGCTACCTATTACTTTTTGAACCTCGTCAAAAATATTCAGCCCCTAGCAACTATACATGCAGTTGTAATTGCATGCTAAGTAGATGACTGAAAAACATTTCTAGTGAAGAATATAGACCTGATCCCAGCAGCTTCATAGCGTTCAATACCGTCTGTTCATGCAAACTGAAGTACATATGTGCTAAATTGTCATCTGAAATGGAATAATCGACGAACGTGATTTTGTATTTTACCTTTACCCAAAATAACTTCTTAATTGACTGAGGATTTTGATCAACTCGCAAATAGGAGGGAATTACTCACAAACGGACGATATAAATTTAGTATTCAAGAACTTAAGTGAAGGCGTTGCACTGAATGGAAGGATCAGGTATTGCTCATTAACAGCGTAAAGTTGAGATATGCAAAGATGTGTAAAATAAATTTAGTGCAAATAAACAGTGCGTTTATGGCTGTAGAGTTGATTTAACACTCACAACACATGGAGACAATGCGAGTTACCATTTCTTTTTAAGTATTTTGGTTATCCCTTTGTTAAATTATTAGTTCAGGAATTTTTGGGAAAGTAATTATTAATGTTTGAAGAATGAGTATCTTAGGAATGTTTTAGAAAAAAATTACGTGGTAAATTTTAAGAAATGTGTGAGTAATAAATGGCCGAGGCATTTTTTTGAGGAAGGAAAAATGAGTGACAGTTGTTTTAAGAATGTATGACGATTTTTGATAAATGTTAGAGTAATGAAGTAAATTTTGAGGAATATTTGAGGTCGATCAACGTCTGTTTGAGGTTGACTGCGACATGATTGGAGATCGTTTGAAATATATTTGTGGTTGATTGACCACTATAATAAAAATCACGCACGAGAGGCAGGAATATCAAATTCATTTCTTATTCAGGAGTCAAATAACGTGAACGTCAATGTCAATCAGGCAACAAGGTAAATACCAATCAAATAGCAAAACGCTCAATCACATTATTTGCACATACATTGGAATATTTCTTATTGGAACACCTTCCTCTCACCTCTCTCGAAACTAAATCATTTACTCATAATTGCCGGTCTAAATTCGAGAAAAAACCGTCCTCTTGATGTACTTCAACGAAGTATTTCTTGCGCTCGTTATTAGAGCTACGTTCAGACTGCAACACGGAGCTCTCAGACATGCGCGAAAACAGCTTTGAATAATTTGCGATCATGTTAACTCAACGCGGACGATGTTAAATGCGACAAAATGCTGGTCAGATTATTCATGTCCTTGCACGTTCTCTCCTCGGCTTTCCGGGGCCGAGGTTAACAACACGCCGAGGAGTCGTAAGTGCCAGAGACTGTGTATTTCACTTCTGAAGAATCTCCCCCGCAGGTATGAATATTTTAATTCCAGAGGACGCCGGTAGCGTTACGGCGCCCAGGGCGGGAATAAATCCGGTCACCGCTCGAACTCAGGGAATGGCCGCAAGTTTCCCGTAGGAATCGGCTCTGTATGTGTAGGTTGGGATCAGGAATTTAAGGAAAAGCGAAAAATGGGAGAAATTGTTTTCTTTCTAAGAAAAGTACCTGCCTACGGTGCGCTGTCCCTTTAGTGTAATTTTCTAGACTCGTTTAAGGCTTTTTTTTTTTTTGCATGAGGCGGAGGAATTTCCTAGAAATAGAACTTTAGCAGGGCTTCAGAAAAGTAGGAAGTAACCGTGAATGGAGTAAGGAGGTTGCACACAAGTGTTGCTTTTTGGTTTCTACCCCCTATTCATTTTATCCAAGATCGTGGTTAAATTAATTAGTATACCAAATTTTTTTCCTTTACCGCAAGTACTTTTCATAACATCCTATACTCTAAATCTGAATCAGTGAGAATTTCACTATTTCAATTAGTTAACACTATCTGACTGAATCAACAATCACTTCTGTGAATTTAACTGATGAATCAGTGAAAAAAAGGCCACCTTTACCTCATTTGTTGATTCAGTGACATTTTCCACAGATTCATCTCTCTTTTTTTCACTGTTTTTCAGTTATATGTTTTTTGACTGATGGATCAGTTAAACAGCGTGTTAAAATGGCAGTTAAAAAAATTTAGATCAAGTGAAATAACCACGCATAAACTAATAAAACTTATACAAAATACTTTCTAACATGTGTTCCGTATTTCAAAACACCATTCAATAAGGTAACAAGAAAATTCAGCCTGTCATTCCGTTTTTACGTCTTTCATTTCGTTGATGTCATGTAATCATTACAGCGCTCTGTTAGCAAGTTCAAACTGCATATAATGTGGCGAAGAGAGTGCACTCATATGTACCATTCGTTTTAACAATCCTAACGGTGCCAATCAAACCAAAAACGAAACGTTAGTGCATACAATTTTAAACCACATGCTTTCGATAGGATAATATAAGACATGTATTTTTGTTTTTATTATTAACTGGACTTGGTAGCTGAAATGGTAAGGTAACAGTCTAAAAGTGAAATGCAAAGGGTATGTGAGTTCAACCTCAGCCAACTGCGGTAAATTGCGCAATATAAATAATCAAACTATCGTACATATTTTTCTTTGTCGTAAAATTCAATAAAACCAATATTTAATTCGCCGCTGCAGTTGGTCGTCACTTATTCAATAAGTGGAATTGCTTCACGCCTCTACTCAAATCAGTTCAATGTTTTCACTGATTCTAAGTGGAGCCATTTTCTCTGATTCGAGTAGTTGAATTTCACTGCGAATCAGTGTTTTTCCAATACTTCGAATTTAGAGTGTACATAATACGCTTTTCGGACTCCGCCTTTAAGGATTTCCACATCCCTTATTATTTGATATGGACCAAGGGTGTCATATTTAAATTTATTTTCACGTCAGCAATCCTCTGGCCCAGTTTGGTCACATATTTCTGAAACACATATACGCTACCGACGTTTCATCACAAAATTTTCCTTCATATTATATAAGTTGATGTGAGCAGACATTTGAGACTTCCTATCATAGAGTATAAATGTCTTTCTATGAGGAGGATATCACGTAAATGCAATGTAATGATATTAAGTTATATACTGAAACCATTGAGTAAAAGCTACAGGTGAAGTAAATATAAGTAAGATATTCACAACTATTAAACTGATATTTGTTTGATCAAAACTTGCACAGACTTCAGGAGGATTCACAGGTTAGCCAACCATGCTGCTCACAGGCCACGTGACTTTAACGCCAATCAGAATGCCTGTCGCCGCGTTTCCATTATCCATATTGGGTGCACATGATTACATGGGTCGATATCATCTTATTACAGACATGAAATGTCGATTTTCCCCGCTATTCGGTGCATGGTGTCCAAGAAAACATAGATCATCAGTAATGATTTTAGGTGAAAGCTTATCGTGCATGTGAAGAAAAGACAATCTTCGTGATATGTATCGGAAATGTCATACAAAAATCAAAGAAAATTGTATATACATTTTTTTTTATTCTCATCACATCAATTTCATGGTACAGCTTATGTTAGAAGTTACAGAAACTCACATCTCAGCAGCTGATGGACAAACCAAACAAAGCTTGTAGTTATGCGTACGCATATGACGCAAATATTCTGGCAACTGATTATTCGCTGCGACTTAAATCCTCAAAGCTTGCTTTGTCTGGACGGTGCGATCTTAAAGTCATACTTGCGTTAACGAAAACGGCCACACGTAATCAAATGTGAAATTAATTATTTCCAACAAAATTGAAGAAAAATGTATTGTAATAATCTGCACTCAGTATGATACTTTTTGACACATTTAAGCGCATATAATGTAATTAACACGTGAGACTTAGGTACGTCTAACACGATTTTGGTACCCAACTTTTATAAATTGATTTAATTATTTGTATCGATGTAGTATTTAATTATTAATACACTACTTCCCTTATAATCACTGAGTAGTAAATCAAAATACACACAATTTAAACAAATTCTTTAAAAAGCTCTATTTATTAATAATTTGTAAAATGTCGAATTTATCTTGGAATAGGCTTCCGTTATATTCATAGTTATCGTAGTTTTGAAAGGAGAAAGGAACAACCAGAGTTAGAGATTTTCAGGGAACCTATAATAATTATTAATATTTGTGTTTTGCTATACGTGAAATTGATTATAAGAGCTTACTTATTTAATGACTTCGTCTTGATATATTTTTAGAAATGCTCAGTTTTTTACACGAGAACTTGAATATAAATTAATTAAAAAAACATTTAGCAATCATGAAATAAAATGTTAGTTAGCAGTTACCGTTCTCGTTTGGTGTTAAAATTTTCTCAGTATGTGTAGCAGAATTTTAAAAAAGACCGTAAATAAAATATGTTACTCGATAAACTATTATTAATCGTGGTAACTTGTAATTGCCATATTCGTACATGAATTTTCGCTGATTTTTTCAAAGAACATGTTGAGCTTGGAAGACTTTAATGAAATTAATGTATCATTTAATGTGCGATGACACTTGGGTTACTTATCAATATTGTATTTTGAAAGGTTTTTCTAGAATAATTATAAAAGGCATATCAAAAATAAAAAGAAGTCTGTTACAAGCGACTGGTATTTTTTATACATAAAACTCATGGTCAAAGACCAGTTTACAGATAGTTGCAAAGTTAATACGGTACCACTTATCTCCTTGGGATTCAAATTAAGTGTATATTGCTTAAATGGTAAATACTCTCACCCTTATGGTATCACGGAGCCCTCAGTAGCTACAGTGTTACATGAAGCACATCTGAATAAAGCGACCAACTTCACAAGTGGAATTGCTTATATCTCGGCATCCCCTAGCGAAGCAACGATGAATTGTAGAAAATAATAACCCTGCATGTCAAACAAGTAGAAAAATTATAGGGATATTGGACGTTGGGGGCCGGACTGGTGATTTGCGGAACACCGCTGCGCACGATTCATAATGAAATGAAAATTTGAACGCTAGCGAGCGATGAAAATTACACGCTCATTTTAGAATGCGTTGGCCCACAATTGCACACGTGATCAGGCGAGTTAATCATTTCGCCTGCCAATTACACTCCGTATTACCCTGGTGGCAGTGCAATACATCAAAGTAATGAGCACGCCGATGGAAATGTTTGCACCTCTGACTTTATATTTACTGTCACTATCCCGAAAATAAAATCGCTGGCCTCGAGCTTGGCAACAAGCCCTTATTAAATACGGGATCACTCAATCTAAGTTTTAATTTCACAAGTAGGAATACTAAAAGACTTCATTTATGCCATTTAGGTCGCCAGAACAGTGATAAACTACCGTTACAAACCAGAGACCTACAACAAAAATTCACCCGCATTAAAATTTATTGCTGCAAACTATTTGGTAAAATTCGTAAATATTTAATGTGGTTATTTAAATAGTACGGAAAATTTGCTATGCATTATGATAGCAAAGAAATGAAGTGAAGAGATGAGTGGGGAGATATGGGCGGCTCTTAACACCGAGGTCTTGAGAGCCGACGAGGGTGAAACGAGGTGAGTATGGAACAGCGTCGGAACGCAAGAGGGGAAACGGGAGAACCCAAGGAAAAACCGTCCGACCAGCGGCATCGCCCGGCACTATTCCCATATGCAAAAATTCGGAACCGACTCCGCCCGGAATCTAAACCGGTTCGCCTACGCGGAAAGCGAGTAGTCAGCAAAGAAATGCTGAACAGGCCTACAGCAACAGTTTGGTAATTTAATGCTGCACTTAACTAATTTGCAAACTAGTAGGTATTTTTTTTTATGTGGTAGAATTATGAATAAATTGCAAGAAAAGGTTTTCGAATATGGTGCATTTCATGACAAAAATTTGAAAACAAATATTAAAGAACACAAAATTTTCTGTAATATATCTAAAATTCTCCAAACACCACAACTAAGTTATATTTATTTCCCCGGAATTAGTACCGGAAAACGTTTTAGATATTAAGAATTGTGCTTAACTAACCACACTCAAATGTAATATTTTATTGTTATCTGTCAAATAATTACCTAAAGCATCATGAAGCACCGATCAAAGTAGTAAAGTGGTAAAACGCTGGGCTCACACTCAGAAGGATCCATGTTCAATTCTTGATTCCGCAATCCTAAATTTAGCTTTCTAAGGTCTCCGGAAATCAGTGCAGGATAATGCCATATACAGATCTCTTCCCCAATTCCCTTTAATATTGTTTTCAATTTTTCTGTTCGTCTCACTGTGTTAAGGGTAGCTACAGGAAGGGGCGCGGAGATAGATCTGAGACAAGTACTGGAACATTGTCGACAGTGTTAGTTGTGGTTTCGTGCTGGCGTATTGCATTAGTGATTTACACTCTTGTCCTGTCTTATGTAGGACATTTACACTAGAGAGCCAAAATAACTGTTTTAGGCGTGCGTATGCAAATAACAAAGGTATGTTAACAAAACAGAGTAACGCGATGCGGTCGGCAGCGCTTATATAAGACAACCACCGTCTTTCAAAGTTGCTAGATCGGTTACTGCTGCTACAATGGCAGGTTATCAAGATTTAAGTGAGTTTGAATGTGGTGTTATAGTCGGCACATGAGAGATGGGAAATAGCATCTCCGAGGTAGCGATACAATTTGGATTTTCGCGTACGACCATTTCGCGACCATTTCACCATCATTAATATGGGTTTTCGGAGTCGAATGCCTACACGTGTACCGTTGTTGACTGCACGACACGAAGCTTTACACCTCGACTGGGCCCTCCAACATCGCCATTGGACTGTTTATGACTGGAAACACGTTGCCTGGTCTGACGAGTCTCGTTTCCAATTGTATCGGGCGGATGGACGTGTACGGTATGGAGACATCCTCATGAATCCATGGACCCTACATGTCAACAGGGGACTGTTCAAGCTGGTGGAGGCTCTGTCATGGTATGCGGCGTTTGCAGTTTGCGTGAAATGGGAACCTTGATACGTCTAGATACGACTCTGGCAGGTAACATATACGTAATCATCCTGTCCGATCACCTGCACCCATTCATGTCCATTGTGCATTCCGACGGACGTGGACAATTCCAGCAGGACAATGCGACACCCCACACGTCGAGAGTTGCCACCGAGTGGCTCCAGGAACACTCTTCTGACTTAGGACACTTCCGTAAGCCACCTAAATCACCAGAAATGAACATTATTGAGTATATCTGGGATACCTTGCAACGTGCTGTTCAGAAGAGATCTCCACCACCTCGCACTCCTATGGATTTGTGGACTGACCTGCTGGGTTAATGGTGTGAACTGCCTCCTGCATACCTTCATGCATTAGCCGAGTCCATGCCACGTCGTCTTGCGGCACTTCTGCGTGCTCGCGGGGGCCCTACACGATATTAGGCAGGTGTACCAGTTTTTTTTGCTCTTCAGTGTATATATGACGTATTGCTTTAAGCCTAATATATGCGTTACATATATCAGGTTTCTTAAATTTTGCGACGGATAATGGAGACTGGCAGTTTATAGTGTTCACAGTTTAATCATTACCATTATTCGTAAACAGGTGGAGTATGCCCTGGCATACGTAAAATGCTGTTCTTACGGCTTAGTTAACAAACTGTATTAAAAGAAACAGCATGGATGGATTGAACATAGATACGTGTGTGTTTTGTGACGAACATATTAAATGTAAAGAAATTGCCGAGTTAACCAAAAAAGGGTTTAATTACGATAAAGTCTACATCGTAAGATAGGGGAGACGAGCTTAGTGTATCTAAAGGAGTGTATGTACATTCTAATGCCAATGAGATTTTACAGATGAGAGACGCATAGCTTAGCTAAAGAAAAATTATAAGCAGAATTAAACCAATGGATTTTTCTATCTCCGAAAAAAAATGCTCTTATAAGTTAAAAATTAAATTATTCTGAGAACTGTTTTTATTGTGGACGGAATGAATTAATTGGCGAACACATGCTGTAAAAACAGATACTGAAAAGTTTGATAAAACTGTGATATGTGTATTCAAAGTGAAAAAATACGATAAATAGGCTAGGGATGTACTTAGACGTTTCGAGTGTGCTAATTATCTTTTTATCAACGAGTGTAATTTTTCGCCACAGGATGATGTTAATTTCCGGACTTTCTGGGAAATGCCTACAGTTTTCCAAGAAACACGTATTCCCTGTGCTACAAATCAACTGGCTGAAAAGAAAGGCCGCCCACGGGATGAAGAGAGGTATTTTGCCTTCCTCAACGCTATACACCATAAAAAATGTTTTACTTCTACAAAAAATGTTTGAAAATTAGTTGCCAAAATGTTGTAGGTATAATAAAAAAAAAATGTTAGTAAACTTAGTAAGAAATTGCTTGAAAATTGTACGGGGTTATATTCAGTATTTGTAGAAAAATGCACTGTAACATACCGACGGATACCGTGTAGAACTACAACAATATGTGAATTTATTCTGAAATTATTTTCCTGCAAAATCACATGTAATTATTTGGACTACTACAAAGCAATCTGTCTACTTAGTAATAAACATAAGTTTTTAAGTTATAAAAATAATACCTCTACGTTTAAATCAAGTACACTAACCACTTTGCAACAGATATTTCCGTATAGAGTGTTATATTTGAATGCTTTCTACGTCACTGCAATGTTTTGTTCTCGTGTTAATTTGCGGTACTTGACCTTCGGAAGAAAACAGCATGTGCTTACCGAGCTCGCGGCGGCATTGTAACTAGTTTATCACTTTATTACTAAGAGTATGTTAGTCCGACATAAAAAGAAAGTGGCAACTTTGTACATACAATAAGACTGCTCGCCTCCCACCAAGGCGAACCGGGTTCAAGCCTGGCTGGCTCATTCCCGGATTTTCGCAAGTGGGAATCGTGCTGGACGATGCCGCTGATCGGCGGGTTTTCTCGGGAATCCATTCTCAAATCATTTCACCCGCATCGGCTTTCAAGACCTCGTTGTTAAGAGCCACCCAAATATCTCAGCTCAACATTGCACATATATGAGGAAATGAATGCTGCCGACAGCTGTTAAATTTTTCAGAGAATTTTTATTTTCTTTATCCTTGCATTCTTTTGCTTATTATTGTCACTTAAAATCATTTATTTAAAGAATGTCAAACAAAACAATGTGAATGTACACGTATTTTGCAACACACATTAACATTTAGCTTTCTAGAGAAACTGAACGAATATAAAATATGTATTAAGAAGACATTCTGAACATTACTTAATAGATTATTTTGTAAATTTCCAAAAATTTGTTTTCATAAAAAATACTTTAGCTCTGCTTACAAAAAAATGTTATTCTCGGAAACAATACGCAAAAAAATTGTGATAACTATACCCGATATGAATCATCGATTGGTAGTAATTCCATTCCCCCGAATATACCGGAAGTAAAGGTACAAGGGGGGGGGGTAAGTTTTTCATTTGAAAATTTAAACAGGGGTCGAATATGGTATCGTTGGATAAATCGTCTAAATGGAAACAACAATTACTAAAAAAAAGTTGTTTTCTGAAGTGCAAAGTTTACGCAGAATGAAATAAATCATGTAAGCATATGGTTTAGATGTGCGTAGTTTATGCACAATAAAAATGAACTAAAACTACTGTTATTCTTACTAAAATCAAAAGAAAATCAACTAACCATGTTGTTTTTCTGGCGTGCATACCCAGTTTACGTACAATCAAAAGGACGTCGGGTGTACTGTTAATGTCGGTATAGTGTGAAATAGGAACTGGGAACACTCATTCGCACACATCGCTCTTCATAAGTGTTCTAAATGTCAACTATCTTCTATCAGACACGACTCTGCTCTCCTTCTTACGTTCGCGGTTGCTCGGCGGACCTCAGCACAGCTGAGAGATCCACATGCTGCTCTGATTCTCTTTCATGTCTTCCCTCGTTGTTGGACGCACGCAGTCGACGATGTATTTAATTTCCCCCTCACAAAAAAAAGTAATTTGGGGACAGGTCTGGAGAATGTGGTGGCCAAGCTACAGGACCCATTCGTCCAATCCGCCGTCTGGAGAATAACATGTCAGCAACTAGCAGAGCGCTGCGTGAAATGTGAGCAGGACAGTCATCCTGTTGAAGCCACATTGTTAATCGCAAAGCCAGAGGGACATCTTCAATCAGCTGACACTAAAAATTTTCTCTAGGAAGTCAGCATAATCTCTACCATTTAAGTGCCATTCAAAAAATATGGTCATATATAACAATGTTCGAGAAGGCCACGCCAAGTATTAAGGCTCCACCCAGCTGGTTATCCACATGATGGAGCCAATGTGGGTTGACTGCAGACCAGTAATGGGCCTTATGTATGTTAACGTCACCATTATTCTTGAATGTGGTCCCATCTGTCCACAAAATGCTGCGATGGGAAGCACGATCCTTGCTCGGGTACAAGTGGCAGAAATCAATTCGTATAGGAAAGTAATTGTTCCCATGTTCTTGGTGCAGCTCTACATGGAAGTTAGATATAAGAAGGGAAAAAACCACTAATAAGGGGGGAGGGGGAAATAATATCAGAAATTCGCTACTATTTGGAAATATTAGTATTAATTTGAATAAACCTACATTTTATTTGCCATCTGTTATGATTTGTTTTAAATCACCGGTAAAAAGAATCGCTATTATATAGAATAATGAAAGTCAGCAGTAGCTCAGTTGACGTTCTGACACCGTGTATTAAACATTGATTTGGAAGTGAACATTCTCCGTATACCGAAGATTATTCACGCGTATGACTGGCAGTGATGAAAATGGAGTCGGGACCAACGCCTTCATGGTCTTATCGCCGACAGTGCAGATACTGCGACAAAGTATATGCGTTAGACTATAATGCGCGGCGACATCAGAAGAGTGAATGTCCGAAGAACCCATCTCGGGTGACTTTTAACTGCAAAAACTCTCCTAGGCAAATTTCACGATGTGATAACTTGAATAGACATGCCACGGTCTGTAAATATAGTGTTCCTTCTCCTACAAAGAAACGGCCTGTGGAGATTTCGCTTCCTCCTGTTAACAATACGCTGCATATATGTTCACACAAGGCAAGGGAAATATGGTCAACACTAGCAACGAACAGTCTGCCATACAATCGGATCGTATGAAATATACACTTTCTAAATTGGCACGTGAACTTAAATAGCTTAAAAAAATTATGTAGCAGCAGTAGCTGCGAAGACTTATGTAGCCAACGATACTCTTCCTTCAAAGTAAAGGATACTCGTTGATGTTTGTGCTGATGAAGAAGTGGGTAATGCCTCTGCACGAAAAGGGAAGGGTCATGGATACGATAATTAAGACAGTTTTGACGGTGAAAACAGTGTCGATTTCTTCGACGTCTTCACACGTCTCCCCACCGGCTTTGCTGAAAAAAGTGTTGTGAGTAATGCAGAAGACGACCAGAACGCCGACTACAGATTTCCTGAAGACCTCAAATGAGCTTAATGAGAGACTCAGACATTTGATTGGCTTGCACAGTAAGACGATATCTTCAATCATCGGTGAACTTAAGGAAAGGGGCTACATCGAATGAAAACATTGTGTACTATCCATCATCTCCAAACATCAGAGAACAGCAAATATTGAATGTATGGAAAAAGTAAGATAGCAAATTTATGTGCTGTTATTTTTACTCGTATTAATTTATTGAACTTTACCCTACTGCTTTTCTTAGAAACGAATTGTTTTAGAGGTATATGAAATCGAGTTGAAGGGCCTATTTAAAGTAAAAATTGTGTGAGAAAGTGCGCTAAGGGTAATATGGTTCAATCTGAAGTATTATGCCTCTCTCGGGCTGTTTAAGTCGGCTTAATTTGGTTTGACAAACAAACGAACAGATGAAGGAAAGATTTTGAGGAATAAGGAATGTTTTTGAGGAATATTATTTTAGTAATTAGGACTGTTTTTGAGGAATAATGAATGTTTTTGAGGAATGTTTTTAGCAATGAGGAATGTTTTTGAAGAATGAAAGGGTGAAAATGTGGAAGCGCCCCTGCCCGGAATCGAACCTGTCTCGTGTTGGGGCGAAGAGGCCGCGTGAAGAATTGGCTGGTGTTGAGGTGGAAAGTGTGAACAAAAGAAAGGATGCTTTTTGCGTACTTGTGATGGGAAACGAGAGCTCTAATCGCTGCGTCTCTGCGGTCCCTCTCTTATGTGATATCATGCAAGAGGTCATCGTTGCGAAATGGACCCGGGGTCCTGTTTTCGATGGGGTGCCTGAACTGGTGTGTCCAAATGTTCATAATTTCGCAGATTGAGGTTTCACTCCTGCAGCATGATACTTTTTATAATTTTGCATCGGTAATAAATCTCATGTGCGTAAAATTGAGTCATTTTAATAATTTTTTTGTGTATCTATTGCTTATGTACTTGCATAATACTATATTTTGTATATTTGTGGCATCACGAGGGCCTGATAGAACGCAAGTATTTTAGCAAGCATCAGAACTCATTCTGGACTTAATGAAGGTGCACAAAGTTTGTCGAATTAACACCGATAATTGATGATACAGCTCTCACTTCTGACCTTTTAAAAATGTATCGTTCGTATGTCATAGTGATACACTAGCATGCCTGGGCTAAAACATCGCAACTTGCGTTTGTATCTCAGAAGGTATGTAATGAACTGGTGACTCTTTTAGAATCAGTATTTAGCTCTAATATTATTACGTGTACTCTGTAATTTAAAAAAATATATTAGGGGACTAGATTTTTTTATCTATTTTTTTAATATATTTTTTTTTTTTTTAATGACCAGGTTTTTGGTGTGTAAACATAGACTATCCCCTGAAGGTTTAAGATTAATAAAACTTAAAATCCTAAGATTTTTCTTCACTTAGGTATATCGCTTCGATTCGCAGATATAAATATGTAGTACTGTTAGGGGCATGAAGTGTATGATCTCAAGTTCGTTACTGGGCAATTTGTTTTCCTATTTCTGCAATGGGTGGCTTGCTTTCTCTTACCTTAATTTGGTTTCATGCCCGCGTGTTTGTGTGTGTGTGTGTATATATATGTGTATATATATATATATATATA
>NQII01003231.1:75815-121713 GCA_002778355.1 Clitarchus hookeri | reverse complement strand
TATATAATCGCTTCAAAAATGTCTTAAGTTTTCCCGTCGTAACAAGGGTTAAATATTTTATTCATGAAAGGAATTTTACACTCATATATGCAGATATGAGCGGGTCGAATATTATATTAAATTTTCTCCCCCCAAACGGTTTAACATTAATTGACCACTGTGTACGTGGGCGTGTAAATATTTCTAAATGTATGCATCAGTGGATGAAAGGACTGTTTCGTTGGATTACGAAGACAATAATAATGACCCTATTCGGTATATATTCCTAAAGTTATTAGACTGGCCAAAAACGAATCGTGTGCGAAATGGTAACTTTAAATAACTGTCAAATGCAAAATGGCATCTCGGTATGCCTGAAAAAAGCAAGTAATTGCTGATACGAAATATATCTTTGTGCGAAATATAGTGATTTTTTTTAAAGTTAATACGTACACATTTGCCTGCATTACGTGTTGGGATTTTTTAAATATTTTTGTTGTCTTTGAAACATGGATGGCTCGTGATTCTGAAAGCCCGATGTTGCGGATTCGATGTGAGAGAAAATGGCGCATCTCCCTTCCCCTTATAAAGAATACGCATAAATTTTTTTTATTCGTGACTGTATTAGATTCTCATGAAATAGTAGCGTGAGTTTACATTTTCTAGGTGATGAGCAAGCTAAAATAATAATAACAAATTTTTTTCACTAATTTGAGAAGGAGCGAGTTGCTAGGGCATGCGCGAACAATGAAGGAATCTACCAAGAAACCATCCCTGAAAATCACCTGGAGTGATTTTTAAAATATAAATTCTGGCCGAACGGTTCGAGTATCGAACCAGATTCCCCTTAAACATGGGTATACCCTGCTGTTCGCTTGGGCGTGCAGTTATCTGTGTATATTAGCCTATGGATTAAAGTTCGCGTGTGTGAAAACTCAAACATGCTACTGGAGCGACAAGCCGTCATGGGCTTCCCCTCATCCCTCCAGCGGTCAACGCGCTAGGGCAAAGTTCAGTTCAGCACCTGTTGCAGTAAAGCTGGACGTGTGCGCGAGCTCAGATTACGACTACACCTAATCCCCATTACTTCTGTAATGTGACTCGTGACCACGTGTTTTTGTCTTAATAGTTTTTTAATGCATACATCAGTCTCACTTGGAATTGGGATATTTCGGACTTTGAGTTTGAGCGTGTGTGTGTACGTTTGTGTGCGTGTGTTTGACGTATAAGCAAGTGGATAATGTGCCATTTTTTTCTTATTTCTTAGTTTCACTGCAACACAAATTATCTTTGGTTTCACCGGAATTAATAAATAATTTCACATTTGATATTTTTATAAGAAAAAAAAAAGATATAGTTTGACTCAGAATTTATTTACAAAAAATTTGTACGTAGAATTAATTTTCTAAATTCGAAAGGGATTAACATCCTAACTAATATTAAAAATGCGAAAGTGTGTTTTCTTACTTGTTTGTTATTTTTTCTTTCTTTCACGCCACACCGGAACAACGGATAGACGTGGTTTTTTGTACAGAGATAGTTAGAGGGTGTGGAAGTGACATTGATTACTCTTTATAACAAAAAAATATCTCATGCCCTCAGGAAAAAAAAATTAGTAAAAATAACGCTGGAGGTACAATGCTGCGTCAATGCAAGTTGTTAGTGTGGGACGAAAGCACAATGTCACAAAGAGGCCCTGTGATAAAATATATGTATTTAGATTAGAAAAACAAAAAAATCAACAAATGACTTCACGCAAAATATTAAAACGTAAACTATAAAAGTATGTTTAAATTTAAAATATTTGTCTAATGATTATTTATCTCATAATGAACGCAAAGTAAAATTCTACTTTATTAAAAAAAAACTTAACAACAATTCTTTATTCCACGCGAGCGGAGCCGCGGGCACATCTAGTAACTCTATAGTTTCATGGCCTCCGTATTTCACTGGTTGTAAAATGCTTATTTATTCGCACTTGTGAAGTGTTTCCTTATATGTCTCGACGAGGTTGAAGGGTGGTAAATGAGAGCTATATGCGTGTGTTTTTTCTGGGATTCGTATTGTGGTATAAATCTGCATTTATTTTAGTTCGCGTAGTTCATATACAGTGGATACTATTGTCACCTATTGGATTAGAGGCCGCACATATGCATACACATGTTCGCATGTCACTTTTCATTCTGCTAAAGTCACGCAACAGAGCGCAGTGACTCTGGAGGGGAAGGGTGGGGGTGTTTTACAGTGGATCAGATAAATCTGTTAATGGAGCGAGCGCACACGAATGGACAAAAATACAGAAATTTTGTTTCCCGACGGTAACGGTTTTTTTTATGATTTTGTACTTGTGTTCGCTATACCTTTACGCTAGCGTCTCCTAGCGGTATATCATTTTTTCCCGCGCTAAACTTTCTATACGTACATTATTTGCATGCATAAAGAGTTTTATTTCGGACACTGAGCTATAAATATAGTTACGAATGGAGTAACCATTTGGATGTTTTTTTCCCCGCTGCATAAATTTCCTAACATACTGATTTCAAACTTGGGAGGAAATGTTTTTTAATGATGAGTGTCTATGGTGCGGTGAGGAGGAATACATAGGATCCTTCACTGTGCAAATCGCGTACCGTGGTGTGCAGCGAAGTGGTTTTAACTCTGATTTTTTCTTTGATCCATCATTACTTTACAGAAAGCTGCATAACGCATCCGTACATGACACATGATTTTTCTCAACATCAATTTCCATCAAATATTTTGCTGAGGGGGGCAAGCATTATGTTAAGAAGGAAAGGGGCACTCGGTAATTTATTTTTCATTAATGTTTAATCCCGAAACATACTCTTTGTATGCTTCTTTCTCGTGATGTTTATTTCCAGTATGAGGTTTTCATAGTATTTTTGATATCTTGTCTTTCGATTCGAATACGTTACTTTCGTTGAATGGGATCGGTTTTACAATGCTGTGTTTGAGCCATACCTACATTAAATTTGATTGACGGTGTTGATTTGGAGAGCCAACAGCGATGTTTTCTCCCTTCGAGTTAAGTATGTGCAAATATATTTTCAATGCGTGCTCTGGTTGTGGAGGCATAGGTCTTTAGACTGTGAAGGAATGAATTTTTGGCTTCTACGAAACCATTGACATTAACCAACCCAGACCCTGCCAGGATTCTTGTCCGTGATGGTTACTGGCACGATGGTGGATGCTCATCCGGAACCCTTGGTTTTGTGGGAAGTACACTCGTACGCTGCTGAGAAGGAGACTGCAAACAACAGATTTTGATAGGTGACGTTCCTACAGCTACGTAGGTTTTCGCATACCTCTGCAAGTTATCGTGGCTAGCAATTGCCATGACACATTTTACAGACTTATATGTCACTCGAAGTGCATTATTCGAACATTTGTGCTTTTCGTGTCTTCAAACACATTTGGTGATTGCAAACGAAGTGTTGAAGTAGCGTTACGGGTACTGAGGTATATCCTTTGCAAATTAATTAGGTGGTAAATAAATAAATGAAAAATAACCAAGTTCTAGTGCATTATTTTATGAGGTTACATTCCTCCAGAGACTAGCTGGCCCGAACTGATATTCCAAATGAGCAGATTTGTAATTTCGCGGGTAAATATATGCGTATTACGTGCACGTTTGAAAATATCCTGCGATCAAATTAAATTAAATATCTGAACTTACCAGTCAGAATGCTAAAAGACGAGTGGTGAGAGAGCGATCTGTCACCTCTGGCATCAGACAAGAAACTTTGCCGAATGTCGATATTTTTCCCAATATATACTTTCCCCACACTAGCACGCTCTGGAGGACAATACTGAAAACAAGAGCGGCAATGGTGAGGGATTAAGTGTAGGTGAATAATTGGTAGGACTAATGTGGAAGGGCGTGGGGTAACATAATAAATACTCAATTTCAATGATAATTTAATTAGTTATTAAAATGAAAAATTACTTTTGATCAGTATTGAAGTTTTTAATACAAAAATTATCGATACAATAAATTATGCATGTAAGTATACCGCTGATGGTAATTTTTTTTTTAAAGAATGAAAAATTACAGGCTTTTTTTATGTCTATGAAACAAATGTGAGTGCCGACAGCTCACTTTGCGGCTGAATCGTTAGAATGAGCGGGTACCAACAGCTCGCTTGACAGTGAAATCGCGAAGTTAACTCTACCTATGAGTTGAAAATTGAATACAACATGGAGAACGACGACACCACTACCTATACTTAAAAAACGTAAGGAAATATGGCTGCCGCCTGGTGTCTAATCCGACAACTCGCCTGGTGACGAAATCGGTAGTTAATACACTAGCGCCACCTGGGTGGTGAAAACTTATGTAATCAAAGATGGCGTCCTCAGCAATGTATAAACAAATGACCACGAAAAAAAAAACAATATGGTGTCCACCAAGCAATGTATAAACAAATGAGAAACATAAAACAAGTTGGCATCCTTCAGCAATGCATTAACAAATGACAAATTAAAAAACTAAGATGGCGTCATTCAGCAATGTATAAATAAATGACAAACTAAAACCAAGATGGTGTCTCCAGCAATGTATAAACAAATGACAAGCAAAAACCAAGATGTCTTCCACCAGCAATGTATAAACAAATGACAAACGAAAAAACCAAGATGACTGCACATGATAGAATGAGTATTGGTGAGGGGTGGTGGTGGTTAGGGGGACCTACGGAAATGTAAGTTTTTTTTAAATATTTAAATAAATTTTTTTATAATTTTTTAAATAATTTTCAATAAGTTTTAAATCGTTATTTTAAAAAACCTTTTTAAAAAATTTTTGTAGGTTGTTGGAAATTTTTTTGGATGTTTTGGAATTTTTTTTTAATTTTTTGGATTTTTTGGATTTATGGGATTGTTTGTGATTTCAAGGTCAAAGTTCACCGGGATTGAGGTCAAAGGTAACCAAGGTAAAGGTCATGGTCACCTGGATCCATTATGGTCGCCGGCCGACCGGAATTACATAGCACGAACAGCTCCGACCCTCCGGTCCCAGGTTCCGATGTGCCAAATTCCCCATAATCCCTCTACTGGTAAATTCACAGTTTCTTTAAGTGCTTGTACAGTAAATTAAGCTTTTTATGTATCGGCTATTCATGGTAAAGTGAGCACTTTTGAAAGCCCTCTCATTTGAAATAATGGTCAAATATATATTTCATTTTTGCCTTAGATATTTATTTTCAAGTGCCGTGGAATATACACACTGCGTTTATTATTTATATAGCATTTTTTTTAATGGTTAATGGGGGGGGGGGAAATTGCTGAAAGGAAAAAGTAACTATTACCTCAAAATTGCTCACTTTACTGTGAAAGGCCTATAGAAGAATGTTGCCTGGCTAGCATTCCGCTTAAAAGCATTCTGCGTTGTGGAGTCTCGGAATTCTTACAAACGTAGAAGTTAAAAACGTGGCGGTTTTCATTTAAGTGGACGTACCCATTTGCCGATGTCTGCGATAGGCTCTGGAACAGGCCGTGTGTCTGAGTGGCTGTACTGCGGGTTGTGAGTGTTTCCCTATTGGCCAGCCTACCAGTCGGCAAACGAGTTACCAGGTGCTGACTAGCGTACGGCGTTCCGGCGCGTATTGCTGACAAGTCACGCCTTCTCGCTGGCTTCTACGGCTGAAATTCGCAATATGAGCTTCAACTCTGTGATATCATTTCGTTAAAATTTATAATGTATGATTAACTATTCTCGTAGAGCTATTTCACTGTGAATTAAACACTTTTAAAAATTGAACATTTAAAAATTTTGCTGTCCCTAAATAATAATAATGGCGTGTGGGGAGTGCACCCAGGGCAAGGCAACACCCTCCGAGTGACGGTCTTTCCAGCTGGGACCCGTAGGTGACCGTCATCCCCGGACATGACATGAAATGAGACCCTAGAACGGAGCGGCGCTGGAATGCAAGGGCGGGGGAAGCGGGAGTACCCCGAGAAAGCCCGCCGGCAAGCGGCATCGTCCAGCACGATTCCCACATGCGAGGATCCGGGAGTGGACCCGCCGGGGATCGAGCCCGGATCGCCGTGGTGGGAGGCGATCGCCCTGGCCGCTACGCCACCGTTGCCCCTTGATGTCTCTAACTGCATGTATATTAACCATTTCAGGTCTATTTTACACAGTTGTGTACATAAGGCACTGGAAATTTATTTTTGGCTGTTACTTTACGCTGCTGTGCTAAATGTACAATGATATTATCTGCGAGTAACTAATACATAAATCATGCTACGGTTCCACGTTATGAATTCACCTCCCGGTTTGTGACAAGGAAACCAATGTCGTCTCGACTTGCAGCAAGTACAGCACTCATCAAAAATATATATTGTTCGCAACACACGAAGCCGTAACTTAGAACGGGTCTGAAAACGATAACGAGCACATTAACTGGCACGATACAGTTTCAATTGTACCATTTCTTAATGCAGTACTTACAGTAAAGGTTTCAATTTTTCTGGACACCGGATATAATTAATTTGGTTCAAGATTGCGTTACATCAGGTTTGCATTTGTCATGTTACTAACATAGTCACAACAAAGATTATTAAGTCTAAAGAGGTGACACAGTAGCTTACACCACAAGTTCCAGCTGCACACGTCAGCAAAATGACGTCACCAGCTAGCAACATGTTGGAACGCCTTTCGCCAATCAGTACCTGGTAACTTACTCGTCAGCTGGCAGCCAAGCCAATAGGGAACCTTCTGCAGCATGCAGTAGCCAATCAGAGAATGGCTACTCCCACACCACATCGTCTTTGTGTGCGCTCCATTCTTCTGTTACGTTCCTATCAAGTTAACAGTTTCGCTTGACAGACATATGAATAAAGTGATCGGGTCGGTGGAAATGTTGATTTCTCATGCGGCGGTAAGATACAAAAGAGGCAGGAAATAATTTCCTTAACCAGTTTTTAAAAGAGTTCCCATTGACAGCAAACAAAATGTTATAGCGCCCAGCCTTACTGTGCAGTTCCTAAGTGTAGTGGAGAGATTTGGGCGGCTATTAGCATGGATGTCTTAAGAGCCGACGGCGATGAAGTGAGGCGAGTATGAAGCAGCGCCGTAATGCAACGGCAGAGAAACTGGCAGATCACCGATAAAACCCACCAACCAACGGCATCGTCCGGTACGATTCCCAAGTGCAAACATCCGGGAGCGACCCCATCGGGAATCAAAACCAGTTCCCCTAGGCAGGAGGGACGCAGTCTAACAACTACGCCACAGTGGCCCAAGTAAACGTTGTGAAACTCCTCAGGAAACTGCGCTATGCCTTAAAGCTTATTTCTCCAGCGGCATATTCCTTACAAAATTAAATTAAATTCGAGTTTTAGTTAAGCACTTTGTGCCTAACTTCATTTCCTTAAAGTCGCTTACTTAGATGGTTTTAGCCTCTATGAGGCCAGCAGCAAGAACTCGTTAGGCCTAAATGAAGGTAGCACAATACCATAGCACAATACCACAATAGCATTACTTCAATAGTTGTTACAGTTTATTTTCCTAACTTTAGTTTGCCTATGTTTAAAACAAGATCCCTTTTTGTGATAACTTTATCGCGCCGATGGACAAAATTGCAGTTTTCTTACAACGATTCTTTCCTAAAATAATTTTTCAGGATTCCTTCATACACTCCAAATAAAACTATAGTCTAGTAAATAAAATATTGGAAAACTAGCTTTTCTTTTACACTATTTACAAATTGCGTAGTAGTAGTAGTAGCAGTTGTTTATAGGCAGAGCCACCTTCTTTTCGCGAAAAAAATTACGTGAAGGCTAGACTCAAATGTCCTTTGGCATACGTGCAGTTTTTCTTTGGTTATTGGTGACGAGTCTTTGTTGTCAGACAGTCCCTTACCCGACTGGGCCAATCAGAATTAGGTAACTCTAACCTTGAGTGTCCGTGATTCGCTGGCAGGCACCTACAACGTGTGACAGTTAAACTCAGCCAATTACAAAAGTGAATCTGAGATCTAATGTTATGGATTACAACCAGCCCTGATATATTTTTTCGCGAAAAACAGGCGGCCCTATATATATATATATAGGTATTGTGGTAGAAGATAATTCCTTTTCAGAAAAATTACTTTAGGAAAAATACAAAAATTTATCAAGAGCGACACTGTCTCTTAAATACGCAATGCATGTTAGTTCCGTGTAAGATTCCCGAATGTTCTGCACAGATCAAAGCGGTTTTGCTAATTTCGTACACGATTGAAAGCGGTTTTACTAATATCGTACACGAGTGAAAGCGGTTTTACTAATATCGTGCACGAGTGAAAGCGGTTTTACTAATATCGTGCATGAGTGAAAGCGGTTTTACTGATGTCGTGCACAAATGAGAGCGGTCTTACTAACGTCGTGCACAAATGAGAGTGGTTTTACTATAAGAGAAACTACCGAGAAACTACGTCTTCATATTGATTGAGACTCTTGAAGTAGGGCAATACACTGATATGATAATAACGTAAATTTAACGCACTAAACTCAGTGAAGTAACACACAGTCAGGTACCCCGGTAGGTGACTGCGCACGACAATATTATAAATATAAGTTTTCTGCACGTCCACAAACTTCATCACGGGCGCCATACAATTTTCTCGTGCACAATTGCACCGTCCGTTTCTCCTCATATTTAACTACGTGGCTGAACCGAGTCTACGGTTCCCTTCGCGTGTATTAATTAAAGTACCTCATTCTGAACTTATCAATGGACTCGCGCATTGTCCGCGATCTCCCATTGAAATTCGAGTCGCTCATTAGTGATTTAACAGTTGAAGTGCGCACGGCTACGTTTGCTGAAACCGACTCACTAATGGCGCCTATTATCCTGCGCGTCTATGCCCGCTCAGTCGAATGGCGATGGAGATGATGCATAGTTAGCACAATGCTCATTTCCGCTTTTTTCCCCTAACAGGTATTCTAATTACTTTGGAATCACAAAACCTGCTGCCAAATATTCCAGTGAGAGCAACTCTGCGAAGTCGCAATTCATACTCCGCGCTGCTCCTCTCTTTCTCTGGAATTCACTTCTTAAATAAGTCTACGTTTGAATAAATTATGTGGATTTATAAAACTCAAAACATTTCACCCCACGTCAGTTCTTACAATATATGTAGAATTTAAAAAAGCGGGTCTTACGAAATTATTTTATTATTAATTTGCCTCTCATTATCCAAAAACTGGTCTTTCGAATACCACCACGTCTCATAAGACATACTTTTACTTCTATCGGGCCTAACAGAATGCTCTCCAGATTCTTTCTTCTTTTTCTAAAGGCCTCGCGGCAATTAAAATAACCATCATATATACTGTCATAGTCGACGTGAATAATATTTATTTTCTTTCCTTGACCAATCAGGTTATATTTCTAAACGCAAAATTTTCAGGAATATCAACGTTTATCAGTAGTTGAAAATCATATTCACCCATGTAAACGTATTGTCACGGGGTCTAAATTGAAATTAATTTGATTGTGATTATATCGTAATTATTTAAGTATTAGATCATCATCAGAAAGGTTAAATTCAAACATTTCACAAGTATTTTTATTTTTAAAATTTATTTTATTTTTTTAAATTGTCATCCTTACAAGCAGGCAAAACATTTTGCAAATTAGTAAATCATTAAAATATTTTAATATAATTATATATATATGTGTATATAATATTATGGTTTTTACACTTACTCGAACTACTCTGAAACACAAAAATTAATATGAAGTGTCCACCTCGTTGTCTAATATTTGGCTAACCGCTTACCCATACGCAATTCGCGAGATACAGGTTTTTACACAAGTATAGTTTTCCATTCTCTCTCGTCGCGTTAGTTACCTATTTTCTATTTACGCTAAGTTAATTTCACTTGAGATAAACGCAGAGATGAATTTCTTGCCTGTCACCTTTTTTATTTTTAGTTTAGGCGTTGTATTTCCTGCGTTAATAGCGTGATCGATTCTGAAGGATGTTGAGGGCCGCGGATACATCAGACAGTTGTATTATTGTATTCCATGGCCACAATGAGAGAAAGCTAGAGTTGCAGATACCAAATAAATTTACTTGAAGAGTATCCGTTTTCAGCTAATTATATTTACTGCTGCAAACATTATAAAAATATATATGTAGTCGAGCTCATTTTTTTTAGTAAATAAGCATTTAGTTAGCCAGGACATACTTATATATATATATATATATATATATATAATACATTTTTGTGGCAACAAAATAAGCTTTGCACACTACAGCAATTTATTTGGTAGACTGTAGGGTAATTGGATAATATGATTTCCTTCGTTCGAAAATACGTCTTAAATCTTTGTTTTTAATTTTGGTTACATTTAGGATAGTAAGGGTGTTTGTAAGTGCATGAAATGATTATTAATGATGGTATAAACAATTCAAATAAAAAAAGTTCAACTGGAAACAAAAAAGTGAAGCGGTGTAAAACCCGAAAGCAGTTGTTTACGCGCGTGTCCTATATTAAATGCAATGTAAGTAAAAACATTGTTTCCCGGGCGATAATCACTTCAGACGCGGTTGCTGATGCAGAGCGTTCGGTCGCTAAAGTTACGGGATCGAAACTCAGTGGTAATCTAACTTCTTTAATGATAACCGAGTCTGTGTAATATGCCTAGAGTCTTAAAAATATTTAATTTAACAAACCAAATCTTACAAGTTTGTGGCAACCAATTATGAAAGGCAAAATAATTTGGTTTTAGCAACCAAATACTTAATTCGCCCTTTACGATTAATCAATTTGGTTGCGCTAAACAAACTTTGTTTTAGCGAACAATACTTTTACTGAGTGCGGCAAAGTATGTCTCTGCTGGTATTAATTGGGCAGCACGATACATACTTCCATACTAATTAGTGCCGCAACTTTTATCACGATACGTGAAACAAATCCTCTCCGTAACAGATAAATAGTCATGAAATTTATTAGCGTTTGAGAGGGATATTTACTACCGATTGTCGAAACAACAAAATTTTGAAAATGGAACTCTTGCGATTCGTAGGAGAAACGTTCTTTAATTGATAACATTTCCTTGCAGCCCAATACAGCGGAACTCTGTTCGAATTCAAAATACTGAGATTACTAAGAAATTATCTTTACTCAAACCGTCATTTTATTTTCATTTTGGGTAGCAATGGCTTAATGACTCTCTTGTCCTGAAACTGAAGTACGGGTATTTCGCGTAATAGCGTAATGCTTAGTTCAAAACCCACCTCTTCGGAGAAGTCAAGGTGATAATGGCGTTTTAAAGCAGTTCTCGGTTGTACGGCTAGTCTTTATAGGTATAGTTGGTTGGCATTCTTTTAATATAAAAATGTGATTTTGAATGATAAATTAAATTTTTATTTAAAAAAAACTTTTTTCTCAGATTACAAACGTGTACAAACCGTTACGGGAAATATTAAATGAACAAACTTAAAATACGAAAATATTTTTATTCTGCTCATCCTCTTTCGCAAGGAAATTTTTGCAGTCAAGAGGAAAGCAGAGATGACAAAATACACGATATTTGGGATTTGATCTAAGAAATTAAATTGTATTAGTTAATTACCAAGTAAATCAGTTATAATGATAATTCTGTTTACAAATTTAATAGGTGTCATTGTATTGGGTTACGAAATTATCCGTGTTTTTAAGACGCAAATATTTTCACTAGAGTTTTGAAACCTTAAGCATTTCTTGATGAGCGAAAGGGGTCGTAATAAATACGCCCAAGTATGGAGACTTGACACTTCACAAACAACAAAGCAACCTCCTTGTAAAGTGGACGTAGTTCTTCTGTCTGTCGGACAGCAAAGTAGTTTTTGGTCTCTCTTTGTAGAACATTCTGTTCTTAGGATAAAATATCTTTGAATAAGTCTAGTCAGCTGGACCCATATTATAACTAATCTTATCTATAAAATAACACAATAATAATCAGTAAGCTAAACGTAAGAATATCATTACTAGAATGTCGATGACTGCAATTTTGAACCCTTTCGACACATTTTACCTGTCAATTTATATTTCCCAGATTATTACAAAAAATTAATTTCGCAAAAGTTTGCGAATTGCATATATAGGCCTAATGTTTTGTTTTAGAGAAAAGTGAGATGGGGGAAAAATATATATTTTTTAAATTCATAGGTAAACTTGTTATTTACGATTGATTGATTGAAAGGAGGCTATTAACGTCCCTCGGTGTTATACCTGAAGGCTTATCAGGGGACGCCTTACAAACTAACTTATGACCTAACTTAAACCAACACCCATGCCTTATCTAGGGTTCAAAGCCACCTCTAAATCCGAATCAGTGATACCAAACCATGAAATAACGTTCACTGGAAGTCAGTTGATAAGCTACTGCTGATCGGAGAATCGAGCAAATTAACAGGGAACAAGTGATTTATAGCACTGACGTTCTTGACAATAAGTGAGAAATTACAAATTATGTTTACACGTTTACATCTTTTTATACTCTCGCATTCCAGGTTTTTAAATGTTTGTGGACAAATTTATCATTATGTTAAAGTTACACGGACATCTCATCTGTCAAATGAATTTACATCCAAAGCATTGCATATTTAGGACTATTTTGTCGTTGGCAGTAAGCACTAATTAAAAATCTTTAAATTCTGTAATTTATTCTTTATATTTGTAACAATTGTTGTAATTTGTTAATGTATCACTGATGTGAGAACAACGCAGATAGGATCAACATTTTCTGTCTAAACAGCCACGTGTTTTTTTATCTTCTATGTGCGCTGTTTGTTGTAAGAACAAGTACACGATATATAAATGGAAAACGGATTTTTGTTTTTAGTAAAAAAAAATGTTTCATCACTTTGAATTTTTAATAATTACTGGATATAAACTTTAGCTTCCTTCCACTGTGACGCTATGATTTTATTTCAATTGCAATAATAGCTTGATTTTATAAATTATTTCAATGATTTTTCTTTAAAAATCTACCTTAAATTATACCAGAATTTTTGGGTTGTGAAACTTTTAAATTTTTCTTGTTAATTTTTAACATGTTTGACGCGAGACTTTATAGACTGGGAAGGGAGTATTTTCAGACCTGGTATGCATCGCAGATCTCTTTCACTTCGATAAAATTTGTAAACATTTTTCGACGGCAATAAATCAAACATGTATTGGGATAGTTCCCGAAATAACACGAAATAGATTCATTCTTTCAGGCTATCTTATAAGATGTTAATACAGCACCAGAAATAGTAAACTGAGTATAAATTATGTATAACGAATGACGTATGCGTTTATTACCTAATTGGATGCTTCTACGGAAGATCATACCAAATATAATCAAACTAACTATTTATAAATTCATAATACAGACTCCAGCGTTTATACAATTATGAAGGAAAAAAAACATCATATTTAATAAAATTGTGTGTACTGGACGTGTGTCTTATTTAAAGATGATTTGATTTCCTCTTTTTTCAACATACTGTTGGTCGTCTACGCCAGTTTTTGTTTTAACCATTAACGTAATTTAATAATATACTTACCGTGGCTGTGCCAGCTCGGAAATAGAATCATTAAATAAAATATGTACAGTCCTCGCATCAGCTCTTTGTCCCTGCACGGCACGATAATGCACGGCGAGCAGGGACAAAGATCTGGTGACCGGACTGTAGTTAGATGTGTATTCCGAAGCCTACTACTTGAGAGGTTCAAAGAAATCAAATATTTGGCTATGAATGCCACTTATATATACGTAAATTAACACATTAATACAAAAAATAATTAATTGCAGTTTTTAATTCTACAATTTATGCCATTATTCGCTAAAGTTATTGAATGCACATGGCTGTAATACTATAGTGTGGTGTAACAATAGTTTTAATAAATTGAAACATATTGTAATATAAGGCAGTTAAGGAGAGAAAAAACATTTAGTTTCTACTGCTCAGCTAAGTTTTTTTAAACGCCTTTTAAGTAGGTAATCAAAAGGCCTATCTAAAGTGAAAATTTCTTCCAAAATTGCTTTATAGATTGTGCGTCATCATACACAGGCATTTATAAAACTAAGCAATAATTTTAATGATTTTTAAATACCCTAAGATAATAAAAAACAATCAATTTTTAAAGAAACTTTGGAATCCATAGACGCACCACCCGAAAGATCGTATTATTACCTCATATTTTATTTCGTTTCATATAAGCTCGTTTTCATATAAGCTATAATGTAGTAAATAAAATCTGTTGCCTACACCTTACAGTACTGTTGTATTCATAGAAACATAACCGTTAGCCATTCGCAATGTAAAGGTGAACTTTTATTTTAATTGTCCTTGATTTAGTCGGAATAGTATTATAGAGAGGACTAAGATCTTCATTATGATAAGCATTATAAATTTATCAGGGACGTGTTATATTATTTGTTTCTTTTTTTATGTAATACCAACATGTTTTAAAAGTCAAAATGGCCCATGGTTCGATGTAGCACTGAATAATTTTTGTAAGCTTAATCTTCTTTTAGTTAACTATTTAATTTTTTTGCGGGTGTTCAGGAAGTCTTTAGCGTGCGCTGGCATTCCTACGAAGAATTTAATTTGCATAGATCAGATCGGCAGCGCAACAGAGACGAGTGCTAGCAGGCGGCATTGGCGTCATTACGTTGGTGGAAGGGGACCAGAGAGGGGCGGAGACAGTCCGACAGTCATTTGTCAAGGTTAGTGCCGCAGTCCCGACTACAGCGATAGCTGCTCTTATCGCTGTTCTTTTGCGAACAGAAGCTTCTCAGTAATTCCCCAACACTGATGGATTGCGAGCGGAAACCAGCGACGTTTTACAGAAACTTTTAAGTTTCCTACGAAGACACTCCCTTCTACTTTCTCCTGCCGAATACAAACCTAAATCTCTCTCTCTCTCCGAGTCTTTTCCCACGAAAATCGACTGCCCGAGATGGAAAACACCAGAAAACGGGACAGCGTGATTCGTTGCCCTTTTGCTTTCATAATTAACTGATATCAGTCGCTACTTGATTCATTTGTTGCAAACTCCTTCGTGGATACAATCAATATATTAAATTTAAAAAAAATATTTTTTTTTCAAATTGTAAAAGCTATTTTAGTTTTTATAAACTACGAATAAAATCTTTGGCTGATCAAATTAATGCTTAAAAGTGCTCAGGTATTAAAAATCTAGAGCTCACTGTTTCTTTAACGAGAGAAACGATATCCACTTAACAATTTAAAAACTTCCTCACGTCATTAAGGAAGTAAATCAAACATATAATTTTTTAATATATTCAAATGTATATTAAACTCACTTATGATTTCAAATAACAACTTTTGGTGTTGTCATTGCCAAATGCCCCTCGTTCCAACTTACAATTCTGCATTCAGTACTTCGAATAATTTAACAGGCAAAATGTAGCATTTATATTTCCTTGTCTCTTGTTCTCTCATTAACAAAATTAAATATTTACCGGTGAGTACGCTTATTTCGAAGCCAACCGCATGTAAGTTAATTAATTAACTTTGTTAGCTCTAGATTCTGTATTCTCCAGTCTACTGCATTTTTACTGTATCTAATACATACTGGAGCAACGCGAGCTAAGCTTGCTGAAAACTTTAAAAGTATGTACGTCCAAACAAATTTGATCTGCCCTCCTAAAAATTCCAAGCATTAAATCATTTAAATATTTTTTTAAAAATCACTGAAGCCCGTAACATATTTTACTGAAATTAATACTATAATTATTTACGCTAAGATTTACTCTTACGCAGATTTAAAAAAAAAACCTTTTTTGTGCTGAGGCTAGATACTTTTGTTTCACTTCGTTCAAGAATCAGTAAGTTCTTAAATTGCACTTGTCAAAACTATTAAATTATCCAGCGTGCTTAATAATTATAATATATTACACTAATATGTTTATACAGATGAATTTTTTGTTAACAAATATGTTTAAACATTTGACAGTACTATACATTTTACAATTTTCTAATATTCCGAAGTAAAGTATGTTCTAATGCATTAAGTATGTAAGTGTATACAGTTTAATTTTAGTTAACTTGTCGGAATATATTCGGGTAGACGTCACATGTTCCATAAAATAACGAAAAGCTATAATATTTGTAAACCACCCTTGCAAGCCTGCAACTACCTTCTTAGGAAGTGCATATTGCAGCGTGGTTCATAAAGAAAATATTTAAGGGTTAAATCCTTGCTTTTACGAAAACCTTTATCATTGTTTTCACGAAAGCCGTAACATATGTGTAGTGCATATATATAAATACGTAACAGGGGAAGGAAGTTTGACATATGTCCAACATAAAAATGTATTTTATATTTCACAACTGCAAACAATTTCAGCTTCCCTTAAAAAAAACAAGAAGTTACTGATGTATTTAATGAGCATAATTTCCTCTACAACAGTGCAAATCATTTTTAATGAATTTCTTAAAAAGCTTACATAGTAGGTACCTCTTGACGTTTCACTGACAGCAATTTAATCATAGATGAAACCAGAAACATATGCAACAGTAGTGAGACAAATGTAAATACACATGCGCTATACCCGGGACTCGAACCCAGAAAACCTCGTACCATGATCTAACGTGTCAACTGCACTACGTAGATCAGACTCAGAACGTCAACTTTGAATATAATCAGTTTAATGCTTTTTATGATAAGGCTTACTCACCTGAAGTATTCACAGGTCCATATATTTAAATATATAGGTGTATGATCAAAATAAAACATGACAGTTGGCATAGCCTTCCGTTGCGCTACTTGTGCGAGTAATTTGGCGGAAATCGATTGATTGGTCCATGAGATATAACTTTTTTTTTTTTTTTTCGTTTTGAGTGCTATCCTACAAAATTTCCTTTTAAAATAACGTTTCTTTTCACGATGCTTCTAAACACGATAATTTGGCTGAATTTGGTAAAGTGTTTAATAGATATGAAAAACTTATCAAAATATTAACATGGCTGCCATTTAAAAAAAACTGTGTCTGATCCCACTTAAATCAAGTAAGTTTACATGGCCTTCTGTAGCACTAACGGTATGCAAAATTTGGTGGTAATTAGTTTAATTGTTCAGGAAATATGGAAAAAAATTTTATTTTCTCACCTGGACCTTTTGTGCAAAACAGCTAGAAACATAATATGTCTGTATTTATAAGGGATGCTTCTTATTAATACGGACCTAGAACATTTTGGTTTACACAAATTACTGTAGTACTGTAGTACTACTTGCATATAAAATTTGGTGGAAATCGGTTTATTGGTCCTCGATACATCACATGAAACCACCATTTTTTTAATGTGACTATCGTCTTAAATCGAGGACACAAATAGTATGTATTAGCACATTCAATGATTGTCATCGATACAGTATACAAAGTTAAGTAAAAATCGGTCACATAGTTTCGTAAATATATCACAGTTAGCTAAAGTGGCATTATAAGCACCATTCTGAAAGTATGTGTTTGGAACACTTGAAATATACAAATAAATATGGCATACCACAGTACTACTTCGTTGCCAAATTTGGTGGGAATCGGATAATTGTTTCAAGGTATAGTACATAAAATCTTTACCATATCAAGAGGGGCTATCTTACAAAATGGCTAAGAATTGAGGAACTGTATAAGAAAATTTGATGGCAATAAGAGATACTGCCAGTATACAAAGTTAAGTTGAAATTTTTTTTGAAGTTTCATAGACATTAAATACTAAAGTAAAATATTAATATGGTCGCCATTTCAAAAATAAGTATCTAACCCATTCAAAACATAGCAATTTATTTGACCTGCTGGAGTCTACTTGACTGCCAAATTTGATGGGAATATGTTGGTTTTCTTTGTAGATATGACACAAAAATTGTTTTTTTTAATGTGATTGTATTTTACAAAATGGCGGACAAAAGAGACTTTGTGTGGACACATTGATAGCCGTAATATATACTGCCAGCATTTAAGGTTAGGTTCAAATTAATTACATGGTTTCGACGAAATAGTATACTGATCTAAAATGGCTATATGGCTGACACTTTTGAAATTAAGTGTCTTACATACTTAAGACATGCAAATTTACATCACCCGCCTCAGTACTACTTGTTTGTCAAATGTGGTATTAATCCTCCAATTTTTTTCAAGGTATGACATAAAATTTTTATTAATTCGGGTGGCGCTATCTTACAAAATGTCGGGCAAAAGAGGTTCCATGTAGACATATTTGATAGTTGTTATATATACTGCCAGCACACAAACATAAGTTGTAATTTATTAGGGGTCCACATTATGTAGACTATATTTCATACAAAGTTAAAATAGCTATACGGCCATCATTTTGATAATGTGTGTCTGACCTTTATAAAGCATGACAGTTTACATCGCATGCCGCAGTACTAATTGTTTGCCAAATTTGGTATGAATCGATCAATTGTTTCCCCGAGAAATTCCATAAAAACTTTGTTTATTCATGTGACGCTCTCACAAAATTGCGGGCGAAGGTTGCTATTATATCGCATGTTTGATGCTTCTAAAATATACTTTCATCTTACAAAATTTGGTTTAAATTGGTTGAACAGTATGGTAGGTAAACCAAATAAACCTAAAATATTTGTATGGCCACCAGTTTGAAAATAGCTGCCCAATAAATTTAAATCGCATACGTCTACATTGACTACCATTGTATTACTTAAGTGCCAAATTTAGCTAGAATTGGTTCAGTAATTTTGGAGATATAATATAAAGACTATTTTTCATGACGTGCTATATTTTAAAATTGCCTACTTATAAAAATGTGCATGTCTGAATTATTGTATTACATGATGCACTTACAACATATAAAATTTTGTTTAAATCGGTAGAATGGTTCCCGAGATACCACATATCACGCAAAAATTTAAAATGACCGCGGTTTTGAAAGTAAGCGCCTGGCTTGGTCACAAATATAAATGTCAGATAGCCTTACTAATTACTATATGTAAACCGTGCTTGGTGGAATTCGAATCACGCTCTCGAAAGTTTTAAGGGGGAAGAACATACACAAGCGCACTCATAAACACACGCCACCACACGCATACTCACATACACGTACTACACGCTCAGACACACAAACCGGAAAGTAATCTGACAACCCTTTCTTTCCTTCCGGAAGTAGGTTACAATCAAAATCCCGAAATTATGAGAAATGATTCACCTTCGCAATCTTGCATGTGTCCGGCAATGATTTTGCCAACAATTAGGTTAGTTTCTTTCTACATATATATTTACCGCGGAATGTTACAAGTACATATGTTATGCATTGGTAGTGTTTTTAATGAGCAGTATATTAACCGGTCTCATAGTTTTGCGTGCGTGCCAATACAAAATCACCGCGTTTTCTATGGACAGCTTTAAAGAGAGTTTCGGAAATGTTTGTATCTCCCCGTATTACTTGATATGGCTAAGCATGAAGCATTGTCGTGCAATGACAATCCAGCATTTTAAATGTCGACTTAAATGCAAGTGTAACTGACTGACGAACGTCTATGCGAATTCCAGGCACATCGTCCTGCAAACTTGAATGCCTGTGGCGTCAGAGGTCATCATCGATTTACCAGTTCCGTTTTCAATCCTCGTTTGTCACACTTTGCGCGAGACGTCTGAAACGGAAGTTGTGACTAGAGCATCGATACCTGAAATGCAAGTCTCAGGTCTCATGAATTTTGTAACCAGCAGGGTTAGCGGGAGCGAAAAGGGCATTTGTTTATAACAAAATAGTGTATAATTAGGGACACACTCATCTCAA
Source organism: Clitarchus hookeri (assembly GCA_002778355.1). Classification (NCBI taxonomy): domain Eukaryota; kingdom Metazoa; phylum Arthropoda; class Insecta; order Phasmatodea; family Phasmatidae; genus Clitarchus; species Clitarchus hookeri. The sequence goes on along the minus strand of NQII01003231.1, from coordinate 101,947 downwards.
AAGTCTCGAACAAATGTTTAAATTGTAAAATATTAAAATCTTAATAACCTGACGCTGATTTCGAGGTGCTCGTATTGGGACGTTCAGCTTTAAGTACGTAGAATGTTTAGTTGAAATCTCAGCAAAGAAAAGAGATATTATTGCCGTCTTAATAAGGGAAAATTGCCTATAGTAGTGCGTTTTATTTATAAGCTAATATTGAGGTTGTATACTATGAAAGGAAATATCTGCCGAATCAAATGTTGTAGGAGATAATTATTTTGTAATTATAAAGGAACTTAGTTTCTAATCAGGGAGAAGTGTTGTATCAGATGCGAAAGATTTCATCTCAAAAATTGAAAAGGAACACAATTTGTGGAACATAAATGCTTGTTGTGCTAAATTGCAATACCTCTGTAACAAATTTGAAAGGAAAGGATTCATAGTATTTTATCAAAGCACTTTATCAGCTTATTGGTAGTCTTATTGAAAATAATTTTGTGTTGGTAACATTAGAATTCAAGAGACCTTCAGAAATAAGCTAATTATTTCAATTTCAAACCAAACGTTAAAACATCTCAAGAGTTACAACACTCACGCAACATTTATAAATCTTCTACAGTTTGTGTTTTTATCGCTGTTAGCCATCTGTATATTTTTATTTTATTACATAAATTCGATTTTTTTTTTTTTACGTTTATAGCTTTTAAAGAATGATTTAGACCCTTCAAATTTCTGTCTTTATTATAACTGCTTAGACACAACTTTATTTCGGTATAAATTGTTATACTCAAATCTTGTTCGCAGAACCGACCAACATAATTTCTGTATAATTTTAGGTAGAGTACAAACCACATTTTATTTATTTTAGATTCATTTGCACTAAAATCCGAATTCCCTTTACATTTTGCCAACAAGGTTCTCCAAATGTTTCTGCAGCACTTAGTATCAATCCCTTTTTTTCATTATTATTTTTCCTCATATTCGTGAGCTCCTTACATACACACAGTTATGTCGAACGATCAGACGGACTGTAAAGGATAAGTATGATGGGTGAAGTATGGACTGATGACCAATCGTTAGACTCACGGGGTGACGAACTCCCTCTTGTTCGTCGCCGACGCGCTAAGAGGCACGTAAGACTATATACGTTGGCGTCGTCAGATCCTTCGCCAGTCAACCTGTACACCTGAGCGAGCGAAAAGCTACACGGCATCTATTATGGCGTTCTCTCTTTATAAATAAATTCCTAATAGTGTACGTACAGAACGTGTCTTGTTAGATCCGATAAATAATGGCGATGGAGTAAAAACAATGTTTTCTATAATTTATTTAGGAATTAGGAAATCAACCATTAATTTGGCGAATTCAAAACCAATATTAGACACAATACATCATATAATTTACACTCAAGTCCACACACCACTAGCGACTGAGTTTTAAGGGGTAGAGTTGAACGGAATTTGGTCTTTGTATATATAATCCGTCTTATGCTTAAGGTTAATCTTTAAAAATGTCTCTTTGTTTGGACATAGAACATAATTTATTTATATTTTGGATATGATTATATTTAGACTTTTTGAATTTCTATCGCTTTTGTTGCTATTCTTAGAAGCTAATTAATAGTTAAATCACATTTATTCCACACGGTAACAAAATTAATGTACTTCTTTAAATTACAGTTCCTCTATCATCTGAGCTATATAATGTGACTTATCGAAGAAGAAATATCAATAATGAATGCAGAATGTATTTTATGACTTAAAAACTGTTAAGACAGCAATGATTTATATCGCTCTCCATAAAGAGAAGGAAGGACGAGTGTTGGCCGTTACGGCAGACGAAACGGAAATATCGATAGTTTAATGTGTATGCAGAGCTCGTAACAGGTATTGTTCATTCACGGTCCCCGCCAACTTTTATGAACTCTACTTCCATGCTCTTCATTCGCTTCATACGGACAAAGCGTAACCTAGTCTAGAAAATTACATCAAAGGGACAACGCACCGCATTCGTGCGCATTCACTTCAATAACATTTAGCATAAGAACTATTTCTTACTAGGTACGAACAACACGCCTTTTTTTCTCCCTGTTTGCATTCCTTTTAATTATATATGTAACATTTTAATTTGTATATAAAATTATAAGTAAAGTTCAATTTAACTAAAAATTAGGCACTTTCGTGTTGAGAGAAGTAAAGAACGTTTGTGATACGCGACATTTAGGAAAGAGCCAAATACGTCATACCTGGGGTGGTATTTCGAAGGTTTGATTTCAAAAGTGTGAATAAACCGCATAAGATAGTCCACATGTAAGAGAGAAATATTTTACTACCTATTTTGAGAAACACGTAAACGATTCCCGACAGTATTGACATTAATTTAATGGCTTCTAAAATGTACCATAAGGTCTATTTAAAACAAACTTGTTACGCTATTTAAACCTACGGTAATCATTTAATACGCTGTTTCGTAACTTAACGCCACTATCAAAAATAACACGTTCCACTATGTATCGGAAACTACTCTTTCGTTTGCTTCTAATTTTGCTAAATATGACAACCTAAATGCGTATAATTTCATTTGTTCAGATTTTATTTTAAAAAATGACGAAATATAATTGTTTAGGGTCAGTTTATTTTATGTGCCTAACAATTACTCAAATTTAAACATACTTGACTATTACTATAAGCAGACTATAGAACTGGACAGTTTGGACGGACAGATAAATGGTTCGACAGAACTCTGCGCGTGTATGTATGGGGCCTAAGAAGTATCAGTGGCGATGGCTCGGAGGAAAGGTTACTGAAGTGGTGGCGGGCGTTGCACGTAGCAGAGGATCCACTCAGGTCCGCAATGGAATTAGTCCCGCCCTCCAGGCGTGCTTCAACCCTCCCCGCCTCCCCCTCGTCCGGCACAGAAGAGTGCTCTAACAAACACACGCACGGGTCACGCAGAAAGAACGATACCGGACGGCAACAAGTGTGGACGATAGACTCAGCTGCACTATTTATAACTGAATACTAATTTTCTTATTATCTACCTCAGATTATCTTTTTCCCCATTATGTTGGATGTGAGAAGGTGACAGCCTGTTTTGCAAGCTTTTCGTTGGTTGAGTCGCTAGAAATATCTAGGTTAAAAGGAGAGTAGAGCTGTTTGGCTTGTTTTCCAGCTAAAAGTAACTGGATAAATTTTCATTATCTGTCACGTAAATAGTAGGTACAAAGAAGCGTTCAAATCTTAGTTTTAGGTGTGCTCACAAAAATTGCATTCATTTATGACCTCTCATCCATTCTGACAAAAAACTAAGTTGTTATAGGAAATAAAAAACATGCCATCACTGGTTTTTTTTTACTAGATATGTGCTTGAGAGTGTGTATCTCTCCTTATGAAAGAGTTTTGAGCCGACATATTGAATTGAATTGAAGTTTTGTACACTCGGACAGATAACCAGAAGTTCTGCCCTTATCATTATTGAAGTAGTTTCATTGGGTGCCAGAAGTTTTATTACTTCATATTCAATCGTTGCACTCTGGTTATCTTCGGAACCTTAGATAGGCTATAAAAATTATTTATATCAGATAAAATTATTTTTAAGATATTATTTTTCCTTTTTCTCAATAATCCCAACTTGATCGCTGGTGCAGGATAGCCACATGTAATTTTTTTATGACGTCCATTTCGGTACGCGTGTTTTTCTTGAAATATCATTACGTATGAAGCCGTTATACAAGTAATAATACCATAATTCTGTTATATAAGATATTTTACTTCCCGAATCGCAATTATTCGACTAAATAACATTTCTGGTGTCCGTATATCGACATAGCCAAGTGCGTATTACACACACACACTTACGCACGCACAAGAATATTATATGGCGTGATGATTACGACGCTCTGGAAAATACTTTTCTTTTCGAGATTTTAAAAACATTGAGCTCGTTCCTTTCGTCAGTAAAGTGTAGGGGAATATTATCTTGGTCTCTCCTTGCTCTCCGCATCATTCCGGTATAATTATCTGAGTAAGTGTCGAGACACTCATCTTTGACGTTGTTAACATGCTGTGAACGACCCTTGACACCAATGAATGTGAAAACAAAGAACGGTAAGAATTGGGTCTAACACCGCACGATCGTGAGGACAGGCTGAGGAATATGGGAACTCTGATTGGAGAGAGCGTCGCTGGATACCGACTAATTTCTCAGGAATGTTTAAGACTCCCGCAGTGTGTTTGAAATACGCGTATTTCAATGAAACTATGAAACGTGCGTCCAACATGCTGATCTACGAGAACACGCACTTCAGGCGAGGGCTGTCGAGTGCTTTCAACACGTCACGCACATTAAAAACACCAAAAAGAGTAAACACAAAATGGCTCAAAAACTGATTNAAAAAAATTTTTTTTTTTTTTTTTTTTTTTTAAGCGTTGTATCTCAGAATATACGCGTCAGATACATACAAATCTACTCAAGGGCCCTGCGTTGAACCTTCCTGCAGACTTTTCATAAATAAAATAACAGGGCCACCGCTGAAAGTCCCACAGGTACACGCAGTGCGACGAGAACACTGCGCGCCAGTTCAGAGCCTTGCGCTTAGCGGCGACGGCGCACGTGATGCGCGTGGCATTGTCGCCCATATCGCCTCCGCGCTTCTCGGGCACCAAACGCGGAAGTAGCTCCAGTTAGGCGGGAGCCTCGAGCTGTGGAGGAAGCTGCGTTTCAACCGTCGCTAGTGCGGCATCTTCAGTTACGTGAGCGTGACTTTCCATACAGTAATAGACTAAGAATCAGAGGTCTCGGCGCGTGTATTACTGCTTTAATCCATTCCCGGTTACTTAACACTTTTTTGAAGCCCTGTTAAAATTATACTTTTAGGATATTCCTCCGCCTCGTGCAAACTAAGCTTAACTAAGTCTACAAAATTACACCAAATGGACAGCGTACCGAATTCGTGCGCACACAGTAGTATTAATATTTTGCATGAGAACTATTTCTTACTACGTGCTGCCAACACTCGTGTTTTCTCACTGTACTTATTATTAATTAAATACAATTTATAGTTAAAATATGGGTAAAACTCCAATCCAATGAAAAACAAGATACCTACTTTTATGATGACAGAGGTATAAAACGCTTCTGATATATGCCACATTTAGGAAATAACTAAGCACGTTATATATAGGGTGATTTTTCAAAGATTTGATTCAAAAAGTGTGGAGAAACCGCGAATAGATTATAGAGGGAATTAGCGTGGTGATAGGTAACCATTCTGAAGCAATAATATGAAAATAAGACGACTCTCTATTTGAACAGTTGAAAAACAAAATTCAAAGATGCTTTAGCATCTTTATATCTTGGAGTGTTTACAACTTAAGTAGCCAGACGGTTAGCTGAGGATGTAGTATTTAGTAAAAAATTTGAGCCCATCATCGGATTTCGCCAAACTCGATCGGCTTATAGAACTTCTTAAGGAGACTGGAACTTTTACATTTACAATTACATCAGATTAATGTTTTTACAAAAAAATGTATGTTTTATATTGGTTTAGTCCTTTATTATATCTCAGAAAACATTTAAAGTATTTGAACCAAAACTGATAAGATAGCAGTCCATACTATCAACAATTACCTGGTATCAGAGTGACATTTCAGAAGATAGAGCAGCGTGAATAAATTAATAGTTTACATTGTAACTTGGAAAATATTATACGACACTCTTCAAGTTCGGAACACAGGCAGTGCCACGGGAGGCCACCTAAACGTATGTCATTTCACTGCATATGAAGATATTTGTCGTAATAATGGCTTTATAAATATATTTGGTTTATTATGCCACACATACCGAAATTTTGACATATTTAAATGAAACGTGCTGTTCAGCAACATCCATTAAAAACATTTCATATGTTAATTTTGCAGTTTCCTCTTTCCGCTATTTTATAAGATAGTCCACATGTAAGAGAGAAATATTTAACTATGTATTTTGAGAAGCACGTAAACGATTCCCAACAATTTTGACATTAATTTAATGGCTTCTAATATGTACCATTAGGTCTCTTTAAATCAAACTTGTTATGCTATTTAAACCTATGGTAATCATTTAATACGCTGTTTCGTAACTTAACGCCACTATCAAAAATAACACGTTACACTATGTATCGTAAACTACTCTTTCGTTTGCTTATAAACTTGCTGAAGATGACAACCTAAATTTTTATAATGTCTTTTGTTCAGATTTTATTTCAAAAAATGGAGGAATTACATTTTTTTAGGGTTAGTTTATTTCATGTGCCGAACAATTACTGAAATTTAAACCTAATTGAATGTTACTATAAGCAGTATTTCTCGGAATAAAATTTTATTTATTCTAACGTTCTTTAGTAACGCGTTTTATTAGTTATAACACCTGAATAATGAAGCCTACGTGGCGTTTAAAAAGAACAAAAGAAAAGAATTATGAAACATTTCGTAAAAAGTTATTAAATGACAACCTGCATTAGCAAAAAAATTTCAGTGGATCTTTTTTTTTTTTTTTTTGCAAAGATAATACGTTACCTGATATTATGTATTTTTGTAAACATCAAACCGATTCAAACGTAACTTGGTATACTGACACTACATATTCCGTGCACTTATGACACTTATTGACAAACTCTTAAGACCTCAAGGCTGTAAGATAGTGTCTTCGGGAAAATTCAACTGACATATATCTCAGTAAATTCTCATCGGATTCCCGCTCCATTTCGCATGAAATTAGACGTACTGAAGGCAACATCCAATTATACAGAACAGTCGTTAATTTTTTAAAAGATGGCCATATATCTTAAGTATTTATTACATTCTAGCGAACCGGCCCGGCTTCGCCCGAGTACAATTGGGTTTTACAGTGATACACTAATAAATAAATTGGTAAAAGACAATTCATTTATCTGAAAACAGAATTGCAAAATTATTGTATGTTGACCTATGTTTTTAATTGATTACGGAAACCCAAAAGGCAGGAAATTTTTTTTACCCGATAACCAAGAAGTACGGTATGGTTTTGGGAGTGTAATTGTGCAACTATCACGTAGTTACCATATTACCGTTTTCCAGCGACGATGTATGAAAATCAAAACGTGAGTTTCATCAAGTTGTAGCTTTTGAAATAAGTGTACCTAGGTACTACTTTTTGCGCATGGCAGAGGAATCTTAATCGATCCCGAAGTTAAGCAACGTTCCCAGTGGCACACATTTGGATGGGTGACCGTTCAGTGGCCTAACATCTGAGCGCTTCTGGGCTTCGGAGGGCACGTTAAATATCCGGTCCCGGTTGTTATCGATTGATAGCAGTCGTTAAGCGATCTCAGAGGTCCTTGGGCGACCTCATAAACTCTGACACCAGAGGAAAAAATATTTCGGTCACGTTCCCAGCCGTTGCAGAATTGCGTTTTGTTGTTATTCCACAGGAACCGTACAATTTTCCGGGATAAAAAGTATTATATGTCCTATTCCAGGACCTAAAGTACCTAAATACCAAATTTAATCAAAATACGTTCAGCCGTTATGGAACTGAGTGGTAACAAACATACACACACACACACAGAGAGAGAGAGAGAGAGAGAGACTTTCGCATTTATAATATTAGTAGGAAAGTTGTCTAGAACCATTTAAGCTGCGTAACTGCCTAACTTATTCACAAAATTTAAATTGTATAATATTTAATTTTCTTATATTTTTAAAAGCAGTTCAATTACAAAATTTGATTGCTAATTACATTTCAATCAAATTTCTACCGATTGCATTCCTTTCTATTGGAAAATTGTCTATAATTAAAATAATTGTAATACAAAATTTGGGAGGGAAGTGTGATGATTAGTATATCATTAAATGATTGTTTTAATTTTTTTTCATAAAACGATTATTTTAAGTATTTGTGCACAATATATATAGGAAAAAGGAAACTCTACCAGGTAAAGATTATATTAGTTTCTAAGAGTCTATGTTTTATAAGTTAGTAACTATTTGTTTGGGAAATAATTTTGTATTAAATATCTTATATTGATTTTCTTGCTGTCACATTGATGTATTTGAAAATTTTTATCTTATAGAAAAATACTTCACAAATTAACATGACGTATGAATTAAATGTTATAAATACTGGCGTTTCTTTTACATAAAATCAGAAACTGTAAAGTAGAGACCCAACCAAGGTGTAGTCGTTTCTTGAGTATAAATCTGACATGGCAATGAATTATATCAGCTATTCCGTCACAAACAAAGAGGACGAGAAAGATTTGGAGTGTCTTTAATACTACGCTGATTCATATCAGTTGTTATTTCCCCAGTTTTGCAGTAGTTGGAAGTGTCTCGTTGAATGTTTCCCGAAAAATATTTGAGTGATAATGTCAGGCAGGGAAGATATTCCTGCTCGTTCGATACTTGATTAGGAGGTTCCTGAAGAATCTTTTTAGAGCCATATATGTTAAAACTAAGAAGGAAGATTGCTCGATGGAAAACAATGTCGGGATATTCCGCTACAATTTTTTATGAAATTATGCTGACAAGTCAAGAACAGTGTCAAATTAAAAGATGCTTGAGAAAATACTTGTGAGTGGGGTAGAGTGGTGAGGTTTAGACGGTACTTAAGTGCAAGATCTTAGGAGCCGATAAGGGTGAAGCGAGAGTATGGGGCATCACCGTAATGCAAGTGTGGTGGGGGAAACTGGAGATCCCCGAGAAAACCCGCCAACCAGTGGTGGCGTCCGGCACGATTCCCACATGAGAAAATCCGGGAGCGACTCCACCGGGNCCTCAGCGGCCGCTACTGGTGAATGAAACGGCGATATTTCATGTAAATAAATTCGTGAGGAAATCGCTATTGCCGTAGTTTAAGTAAACTATTAATTGGGAGAATATGATTCATGAAAGAGGAAGTGTAGAAAGGTTGATTTATATTACTCAGAATTAAAAACTTTAAAGACATCAGCATTGAAAAAGGTGGAACCGCGGTGGTGTAGTGGTCAAACTACTCGCCTCCCACCTAGGCCAACCGAGTTCGACTCCCGGCGGGGTCGCGCCCGGATTTCCGCATGTGGGAATCGTGCTGGACGATGCCGCTAGTCGACGAGTATTCTCGGAGATCTCCAGTTTCCCCTGATCTTGCATTCCGGCGCTGCTCCATACTCACCTCTCTTCACCCTCATCGGCTTCCAAGACCTCGATGTTAAGGAGCCCGCCTAACTGGAGATATTTACCGCGTTTGAGGCCGAGAAGCGTGGGAGCGATAAGGGCTACACTGCCACGCGCTACAAGTGCGCCATCGCCTCTACGCGCAGGGCTATGCATTGGCGTGCAGTTTCCTCGTCGTGCTGCGTGTACCTATGGGACTTTCAGTGGTGACCCTATTTTTATTGGTTGAATGTCTGTAGCAATTTTCAATGCATGCCTCTCAATTACTTATGTGCCTATATAAAGCGTATATTTTGAGAAACAGCGCTTTGAAAACGCCGTTTTTAGCTATTTTGAAGTGCTCTAAAAGGGTGCTTCTAATGTGCGTGACATTTTGAAAGTAACCAACAGGCATAGTCTGAAGTGAGAGTTCTTTTCGTAGACTAGCACATTGGACGCACGTTTAATAGTTTCGTGAACAAAAACCTGGATTTCTAACACACTGCAACACAGTTCAAGTGACAGGCAGGCGGTGGCCTTAAGAACTGCCCAAATATCTGCACTCCATTGCAAAATAACATACTACTTGCAGTCTGCCAACTTTTTCAAAAATAATAAATGTTGCCTTAAAAATATTATCAAAATCCCGGTCCAATAATATGTTACATAGTCTGAAAATATGTTCCGTAAATATCATAACCGTCGAGTCGTGGTTGTACGATCGTTTAGTGGATTTTCACGAATTTCACCAGCAAGCATCGACACGAAATTAGGAGCAGTATGCTTTACTTGCTGCAGCACAAAATTGAGATTCTATGTTCATACCTTTCGACACGAGTCAATAAATTTAAGAAGAGACCTAATATTCGACAACAAAAGAAACCGCTTCGATGAAAGGAATTTTGGCTTTAGCAGAAATATTGCTACTACACGCAAACCGTCAGATACTTGGTTCTGGCAAGTATTTGCTACATCATTTTTGATAACAAAGAGGCAAGTGGAAATGTTACTAATATTCCAACATTTGATAAAATTGTAGACTTATAAGAAGCACAATTGTAAATAGGTAACATTTCACTGAAAATAATAAGAAGTTTATTAAACTCCATTAATAATCAATTTAACTAAAATCACGTTGTGAAATTCGTAATTAAATTAAAATAATCTTTTTAGTCTAAAACACGATTTTGCTTATTTCATATTACATATTTTCATAAATATTTTTTTTCATTACGATTACTCTAATTTCAACTTATGTTTTACTAGTAACAGGAAAAAAAAAACCATTTTTATCCCATTTTCCGAAGGAAAGAAAGGCTTATGAGATCACGTTCCCATCTGTGAGTTAAATGTGTGTGTGCGTGTGTGTGGTGTCTATGCGTGTGTCAGTGCGTGNNTTGAACGCGCGAACCCAATTTTACCAAACTCGATACACATATAATATGTACTTACGAAGGACGTCTGACTTTGATAGTTTTATGGTAGCATTCTTAAACATTTCGTTTGCAGTGCCGCAAACTCATTGCCCATAAGGGTCTCGTAAATATCTCGCAAACCGAGCTTGAATTCATAAAAGGAGTTTGTGAGTCCCTCTTTCACGAGGGGTTTGAGAGTCCGATTATTTTCTGAGCATTACGTGTAAGGCTAAAAATGCAAATCACGTTTCCAACTTCCAGGTTTTAACTGAGATGAATCGGCCGAAGAGCACATGCATTGTTAAAAATATCTGTAAATTAATGAGTATGCTACTAAAGTTGGTACTGAATGAAAATAAAACATTAATGTGCTTATAATATATGAGACACTGTTACCACAATAAAATTTAAAAACAAACACGGAAATCTACAAGAAGTGCCAATAATTAAATAATGTGAATAGTTATAGGAAACATTTAAAAGACTTCTGAATATAAATGTTGCTGTGTTTGTAAGATGCACATGGCAGTCCTGTGGTTATGATAGTGGGCTTGTGATATTTCAATGCATGTTCAAATCCCGATCCCAAAATAGATTGTATCTGCCAGTGCATTGTATCTTAATTATCGAAACCACGTAAGGCGTGCGCCATTTTTACAAGTGCAAGCAGAGGTTAGCGGGATGCGAGTCGTTAAGGGGACGTCAAGGCCTCTCGTGACTTTAAGAGTGCCCGCAACTGTAATTAACACGCATACAATTCGCTTATCGTTTAAGAATCTCGTTTTCCTGCCAAAACAAAATGCGGACCGAATGTGGCTCTCATCAACATCGCAAAAGTGACTATAAATACCAGTCATAGACAATGTCGGTGCATACTTTCAAAATGGCGACAATTTTATAATTTAGGTTCACATATCATTTCGAGAACCATTCAACAGAATTAAACCAAATTTTGTATGTTAGCAGTGCATCGTGTAGGCAGTGAGTTTAGAGATGGATATTAATGTTGGCTAGCAACTTTGAAAAATGCAATAATTAAGCCTTTAAGGTATTACTGGAAAAACTCCACAACCAATTCTCGCCAAATTTCCCAAGTATGTAATAATATCGTAACCTATGTAAATATGCGATCTAAATTTATTGGGTACTTATTTTAATAATCTCGACCATAATAATTTTTTAGGTTTATTTGGTATATCTATCATAACGTTAGACCAATTTCGATCAATCTTGACCAAATTTTGTATGCTGAAAGTATATACGACAACCATCATATATGCCAACACGTGGCCACTTTCGTAAGCCATTTCGTAACATAGCGCAACATGAAACAAGAAGTTACTGATAACTAATGAGCCTGGTTTCCTCTACTTGTATGCAAATAAATTTTAGTGAAATTCTTAAAAACTTAGTTGGTATGTAGGCGTTGACGTCTAATTGACAGCAATATAATTAGAGATGAAACCAGAAACTTGTGAAACATTACCAAGACCATTAAAATACACGAATGATTTACCCGGGATTCGAATTCAGAAAAACTCGTAATATTAAGCTAGCGGGCAAGCAACTGCATCACGGAGGTAGGATTCGGAGGATCAACTTCGGATGTAATCAGTCTAATGTTTTGAATGATACGGTTCACTAACCTCAAATATTCACACGGCCATCAATCTGAAAATAAGTGTCTCAGTCACTGAAAACACACACATTTACGTGGCCTTCCATAACGCCACTTGTGTGAAAAATTTGGTGGATATCAGTTTCTTGATCTCCGAGATATGGCATAAAAATTAAATTTTCTTTAAACGGGTTTATATTATAAAAAAACTGCATAAAAAGAGTTTATTTATAGGATGTTTCTAATAGGTACTATCAGCATAAAGAGTTTGAGTGGATTTGGTTAAATTGTTAAATATGTGTTCCAATCATATCTAAAAATTGATATGACTATTTCGAAAATCAATGTCCGGTCCTATTTAAATCATGTAACTTTACATGGTATTCTGAAGTAGTGCAAAATTTGGTGGAAATTAGTTGAATTGACTCGGGAATATTGTAAAATATTCTATTAACTCACCTGACACTATTTTGCAAAAAATCCTGCAAAAGAGGATTTGTGTATGCTTAAATGATGCTTCTAATACATACCATTTGCGTACAAAGTTTGGTTGAATTTTGTTGAAACGTTTGATAGATATAAAAAATGTATCTTAATTATTTATAACAACACCATTAAAACATGCATGCCGCACATAACGCATGCTAATTTACATACCCTACTGTAGCAATACTTCGTGAAATTTTTGTATGAATCGGTTGATTGTTCCTCGAGATATGGCATAAAACGTCCATTGTTAATGGGACGATCTTCATAAATGGAGGACAAAAAAATTACGTATTATTACATTCTATGTTTGTCATAGATATAACATAGAAAGTTATATGTAAATCGGTTACTTTCGTAGATATATCACATAAAGCTGAATGATTTGTATAGACGTAATTCTGAAAATGAGACTTACACAGTTAAAACACATAAATGAATATGGTCTACCACAGTAAAACTTATTCGCAAAAATGGAATGAAAAACGTTGATTGTTTTCCGAGATATTAGATAAAAATTGCAATATTTCATTCGGTGTTATCCTTCAAAATGGTAGTGAAATTAGACTTTTTATAGACGATTTTGATGGATATAATTGATACTGCCAACATGAAATCTTAAGTAATTATTTTTGTATTTCCGTAGATAAAATATTTTCAGTCAAAATGTTTATATGACCGCCATTTTGAAAATGTGTGTGTCCAACCCTCGTAAAGTTTATCACTTTACCTGTCCTGCTCTACTGCTACTTATTTGCCAAATTTGGTAGAAACCTGTTGTTTTTTGAAGATATATCGCTGAATTTTTATTTATCATGATATTCTATTTTGCAAAATAGAGGACAAAATATATTTTGTGTTGACACATTTGATGATTGTAATAAATACGGTCATAATACAAAGGTTCACTGGAATTAATAACATGGCTTCAGCGATATAATATAAAACACTAAAATAGCCATATGGCCGCCATTTTGAAAGTAAGTGTGTGTCATACCTAATACATGTTAGTTAATATCACCATCCGCAGTACTACTTGGTTGCATATTTGGTAGGAATCGGTCAATTGTTTCCCGAGATATAACACAAAAATGATATTTATTCGTGTGAAACAATGTAAAAAATGGAGTACGAAAGAAGCTCTGTGCAAACACATTTGATGTTTGTTGTATATACTCCCAGCCTATAAAGTTGAGTAGGAATAGATTACATTGTTCGGAAAATATAGCATACTATGCTAAAATAGCTGGATGGCCATCATTTTGAAAATAAGCGTCTGACATACTCGAAACATATTTATACATATCAACTGCCACAGTACTCCTTTTTGACGAATTCGGTTGCAATCTGTCAATTGTTTCCTGAGATATTGCATAAAAACTTCATTAATTAATTTTGTGATATCTTACAAAATGGCTAACGCATGTGGCTGCTTTTAGGCTTACATGATGTTTCCAATATATACTGTCAGCGTACAACATTTGGTTGAAATTCGTCAACCGGTATGGTAGTTACACCAAATAGTCTTTAAATATTTGTATAACCGCAATTTTTAAAATAAGTTTCTAATTAAGTTTACTTAATTAGGTTAACCTGGTCTATTTTAGTACTACATACGTGCCAAATTTGGCAAAAATTGGTTGAGAATTTTTCGAAATATAATATAAAAGCACTATGGCACTATCTTCCAAAATGGGGGACCAACAACAACATTCATATCTTAATTCAACGCTTAGAACTTGCGCTGTCAGCATGCAAAATTTTGTTTATACCTGTTGAATGATTTCCGAGGTATTACATTCACCTTAAACATTAAAATGGCCACCATTTTTAAAGTAAGTGCCCAGCTTAGAAGAAAACTATAAAATTCAGGTATAATTTAGTACTATATGTGTACCGACCGAGTTTGGTGAGATTAGGTTTACGGGTTCCAAATTTTAAACGGGGCACACACACGCCCAGACATACACAAGCATACACATACATACACACTCTTTGGCACACGCGCAGAGACACACACAAATTAACACACATACATACTCATTCGAACAAATACACAGCTACATACACACAGACGGGAAAGTGATCTCATAAGCCTTTCATTCCTTCGAAAAGTAGGCTAAATGTAAAGATTTTATTACATACCCGTTTATCGGGAAACAATTCTACAAATATGCTTTCCCGAGTAACAGTCCTTCAAATAAAATTTTTGTGTAATAATTTATTCAGAACCTCCCACATTTTCATTTGTTTCTATTGGATTTTCATACTAATGCATTAAATTATCACTATGATAACAATATTGGAAAAGAACAAGAATAAAATGTTGCACGCAACTAGAATCGAATATGAATCTCGAAGTGGAAAAGGAATAAACGCTATAGACTCTCAACTGACCACCTTTTTGGCTGGGAGCAGATTATTGTCTAAATTGAGAGACGAAAATTGTAAACCCTTGTTCTCTAAACTGCTTAAATGATGCGCCCTTATACTTGTATATTTCGAAACCCTAGTGGCTGAATACCCTCACACGTAATCTGCTTCCACAGTAAAACACCCATAGCGGGAGATAGTCTTGTAGGTTTAATAAAAGGGTGTTATTAAACTGCATTATTAACTCAATCTACATAAATACCTAATCGATCTACGTAATGTGCATTTAGTAACTACAGAAATTCGCATTGTTTCGGTTTATTTCTGTCATCCATCTCCGGCTTTCCGTTCATAATACACGACGTAGTTTTGTACAACTAGAAGAAAGTCATTACTACGGATAGGTGCTTTCGCAAACCCACGTATCGTAGGATTTGCAGTTCTACTAATCCGAACTTGGTCAAATAAATGTACACAGAGAAATAACGTGACCTGAAAAAAAATCTGGGTGGAATTATGTTCACATACCCTTATCTCATCAAATGCTAATAAATGCTGCGATTACCGTTTCCTACATGTTCTAAATTTATAAAGTCAAAACAATGCGCACGAACTGGATAGCCACTAGTTTGAAACCTGAGTTTAGTTCATGCGTATGTTTTGATAAATAACTTTCTGCGTACATTCGAACAAAAATTTTATACTCTAGTAAAAGAAATATGTTGGAAACTAGTTCCAAAATTTTCTACGGTCTACTACAAGAAAATGTTTTTCTTTTATTTTTACTGAAATTAAATTTTGTCTAGGTACTATGGAACTTAACGCTTAACCGTGAACTTGGGAATACCGTCTCAGAGCTGCATTTACCAAAAATCATTACGAACTTGTATTGCCAAGTATGTCAATTTACCCTTCAAGAACCCGCGGAATGGGCGTGACACTCAGAAACTGACCGAAAAAATTTCAGTTGTTTTCTTAATATTTGCATGTTTTTTTACAAAAGATGATTCTATAAATCGAAGAAGTCTAATACTACCAGAATTCGTCGGCTCTAGTTACAAATAAAGTGCTGTGCAGGGAGACTTAATTCTTCAATTCTTAGGAAGAGAGACTTAATTAATTTTAGGAACAAATCTAGATACATACACGTAAAATATGAGGATTCTTAATATCCGTAATAACTTTACGCGTAAAATACATGGTTGAAAATTCTAGTTGTTATTATGAGTTTGCAGCAAACAGGCAAACGTCGGTCATAGATACCGGAAGTAATACACTGAAGGGCCAAAAAAGCTGGTATAGGCGTGCGTATTAAAATAACAGAGGTATAGAAACCAATCAGAGTAACGCGATGCGGTCGGCAGCTAGATCGGTTACTGCTGCTACATTGTCAGGTTATCAAGATTTAAGTGAGATTGAACGTGATGTTATAGTCGGCGCACAAGAGATGGGATATAGCATCTCCGAGGTAAAGTTAACATTTGGATGTTCGCGTAAGACCATTTCACGTGTGTACCGTGAATATCGGGAATCCGGTAATACATCACATCTTCGACATCGCTGCGGCCGGAAAAATATCGGGAAAGAGCGGGACAAACGACGACTGATGAGAATCACTAAACGTGACAGACGTGCATTCTTTCTAAAATTTGCGCAGATTGGATTTGTGGACTGCCCTGCAGGATGCATGATG
Organism: Clitarchus hookeri; assembly: GCA_002778355.1. Lineage (NCBI taxonomy): Eukaryota > Metazoa > Arthropoda > Insecta > Phasmatodea > Phasmatidae > Clitarchus > Clitarchus hookeri. Next base: position 85,231 of record NQII01003231.1, on the reverse strand, counting down.
AAAGTTACCTCCTGCATACCGTCAGACATTAGTCGAGTCCATGCCACGTTGTCTTGCGGCACTTCTGCGTGTAGGGGTCCTGATACGATATTAGACAGGTGTACCAGTTTTTTTTGGCTTTTCAGTGTATTTGTTGTGTACACTCTGTTAAAGTAGCTTAAACGGAAACATCGGCTCCAGCTTTTACAGCACAAGACGATCGCCATTTGAAAATAGTTGGAGAATGGCGTACGTTGGCATTTGTTGTGGATACCTCATTATTATAGTTTGAGAAAGAAAATTTTATTTGGTGCTCCAAATTTTAGGAATAAGCATTATGACATATGAAATACGGTAGACCCATATGCACATGAACTCTAAACAATATTCTCCTGCCTATAAAAAAACAATGGTAAATTTACGCAGGAAATTAGTTTGAAGATTACAAAACACAAAAACTTATCAGCACATCATCAGCAAAGCAATTATTTCCAGTCAAAAAAATTTAGAATATGTGCACGTCACCAATATATTTTGTGGGTTATAGATTAACGTCGGCTTATGTTTCTGACACGACGGCGTAAAAATAATACCTGCCGGACAGTAAATCAGAATCACTTTCGCAAAATACATGTTGTGTTTTGTTTTTTACTTCCCGTCCGTCGTTTCAAAATTTTTTTTTCTGACAGCTCGTGAATTAAGTTACAGCACTGATAAAAATTTATTTCCTTTCGCCGGTGACAAATGCGCTCATCATTTCCGCACGCGGGACGGCATAATTCAAACACGTTCTAGGATGTTGGAGGGAGGGGGATCGGAGGGAGGTGTAGGATTCCATCAGCGTCTGTTTTTCCAACTGCGTGTTGATACGCCGGCCACAAGACTCGGTGACAGTATCACGGCTGATAGGTTCCATTAGTCAAGTGGACAATGCACAGCAGGCAGGAAACGGGGGAACGTAAATATTCCATTATCGGCACTCCCCACTCCTCCCTCTCTCCCCTTCCCGAAGATCATCCTTCGGCCATCCCACCCCAGTTTGAGGTCACCTGGGGACGGCGGACCGAGCAATCTCTAAACAGAGCCGACAAACAGTACGTACGCGGACAAACTGGCCCGATGTTTGCGCGAGCTCGCGTCCCGTTGTTGAACCCAAATCCACTGCCCAGAGCTGCACTCGCGCCTGTTTGATCAGTTTCAAACCCTGTTTCCTTTTCAGCTTGCCTGCAATAAAAAAAAAAGGCAACGTGCTTCCTCTTTCTTCTATCGTGCACTTACATAAAAATAAGAATAGGCATTTACATCCTACATCAAAGACTGTTATCACCCAAACTACACTTTTTCCTGCTGATAACGTGTTGGACGGAACATGCTTATATTAATCAGTAATGTCTATATAATCACAAACACCCACTCTCCTCGAATCCTCCGTGCCGAAGAAGCGTCGCTATTAAGTTCATGCTAGTTTTCTCGGCCGTTCTAAGGCCAAGTATAATTATTTGAATATCCCAGGATGTATGCCAACATCACGGAAGGTTACGCAGTATTTGGACAAAAATACTGTCACTCGAATCCGTTGTTGATGGCTGCGCCATCCTCAGGGGCGTGCGACAGCTGCGACCACAGAGGGCGTCGCACCTGGGGGATATTCAGCATTAGTTTGGCTGTGAATTATATATTTCACTGTAAAATGTAAATATTTAAACATGTTTATTCATAAAATGTAGAGTGTTTTATCAATGAAATGTTAGGCACGAGGCGTGGGCGCACAAGAGCAAAGCACATCGTTGGAAAGGTGATTGCGTTGTGGGAAGGAAAGATATAACTAGTTTGGAAAGGGAAGGGCATCAGAGCTCTTGCACCTAGCCTCTCTATCTCGCTAGCAACTGCGCTGGTTGAAGGATGCCTGTAGTGACACCAAAACGGCGAAGTGAGTGGGTGAAGAGATTTGGGCGGCTCTTAACATCGAGGTCTTGAGAGCCAATGAGGATGAAGTGAGGTAAGGATGGAGCATCGCCGGAATGAAAGGGCGGGGGGAACGGGAGATCCCCGAGCGGCATCGTCCGGCACGATTCCCATCCGGAGTGAAACGGCCGGTGATTGAACCCAGATCGCCTTGGTGGGAGGCGACCAGTCTAACAACTCAGCCACTGCGGCCCCACCAAAGCGGTAGTTTGCTCGCCGAGGCCGAACAAGACAGACATGTTCGGCGCGCGCAAGGTTGACACATGGCCGGTCAATGCGCGCGTGTGTGTGAGTGTAAGTTTCCGTGCGGTCAGGACTATGCGGGCGCCTGGACAGAGGCGGGCGGCTTGCTTCCAACGGTAGAGCTAGCCGACGACGACTGCTGACTAGCCTAGTGATGCCTGGGTATCCGGGTATCCGAGCACTACCCGGTGTCTTCGGGTAATACCCGGGTACTCGAGAACAAAGAAGTTAGTACCAGGGTACCCGTTCCTTGCAATTGTGTTACATGTATTGTGTGATCGTAGAGCACGAACACATACTAGTTACTCCGAAATATACATTCTACCTGAACAGTTCTATTGCAAAGACAAATAGGTTGTACCGCATGAAATGGGTATGATAGTGTATACTGTAAATCGCACGTGATTACAAATGTAAAATAATTTGTTTATATCTATTTCCTACATATTTGCAAATCTGAATAGGGAAATTTACCTTATGAGAAATAGGCATGTACCCATAAATAAGATGAAAAACTTATATTTTACTCAGACGTTATTCGTTTAGTAGTTTATTCACTTGAACGTAAATTGAACTTCAATGAAACTTACAAATACATCGTAAGGCTTGTTTGTTATAAACATAAAACATAATTTGCGAATAACGATTAAAACCAATGGAGGCGTCCGTTGAACAGTTTTGGTGACGTTTCCTCAACTATCTCTAAACAAACAAGTACAATTTATTTCACTATTTGTTTTAACAATGATAGCACAGGAAGGAAATGAATGAGATCTCCTCTCCAATTTAGGGGTTTCGGAAAGCTTGGTTAGAGTGTGCAAATACAAGTACATTAACGTTCTCACGGCACAGAGAACTACGTTTGGAAGTAACTATACTGCCTGGAGTAGAAAAGCGTCTCTCTGAACTAGCGGAAGATGCTGTACATCCCAAATATAGATTTTCTAAAAGAGCTAATACGGAGTAGGACTTTTCACGCACTTTCCACCATTCACGAGGGTCTATGTGGTGTCCAACCTGAGGATCGCGGAGATATTGTTCAAACTGGGAGGTGCCATCCGATCTCTGTTTGGGTGTAGCAAATAATACGGTCGGCATCCTGCTCCCAATCAGCTGATTGGTCACCAAGCTGGTCTTCCATTGTATGTGTGGAAAACCAGTTACCATCCGGCGAACGTATTGTCGGATCACAACTGCTGCGGTCTCGTCTTCCGCGCGCATGTCCTTATATCGGGGATCAAGAAATGAAGCAACCTGCTGCATAATCACTAATTCGGGTGTGTTTACGTCCATTTGAAACCCAGAAGAAAGGGACATTGATGTAGAGGTTTTGAAGGTTGCAGCCGTGTCACTGTCCTTTACGTTCGGAAAGAATCGGTTGTCGAGAAGGCCGCTAATTACTGGACGGACAACCGACAAAGTTACCCTACTTTTACTAGAACAAATATTGGCTACAGCAACCCGATTGACAGTTCATGACACCACTAAGAACGTAGAGCAAGCTGCTGGAATTGGAAAACAACAGAACACGGGATCCTAAACATTGCCGGAAATATACGCAATCACCTTCTCGCCAGGTACCCGATGCAGCGGGTACGACACGCACTACATAATGCGTATTGAGTACCCGAGTACTGGCGGTTTCGGGTGCCCGTACCCAACCTAACGGGTACCCGGTTATTTTTGCTACTGGTACCCGCTGCAACGGATACCCGGGACTCAATTACCCGGGTCTCGTCATCAGCCTTACTGCTGACAACGCCGTCAGCAACCTGCCGGCCGAGTCAGCAGGGCTGCTCGCCTAAAAACTGCCTGGAAAAAGCCGGAAGCGGCGTGGATGGCCAACGTGACTTTAGATACCTAAAACTACAGAATTATCATTGCTTGTTGCCATACGACCTGACGATCTAAGAGGAAGGCAGTGTTGGTCGCGAACTTTGTGTACCGGCCAAAGTAAACTATGGCCACTGTGCGTAAGAAAGGTGTGCCAAGAAAGCGTACATAACTGAATTTGTGTCTGCACTTGTAACTTGTTGCTTATGTTGTTGCTTGTGTAATTAATTATTGCGATAATGAGTGAACAGGACTAGTTGTTGCGTTCACTTCTGAACCTGAAAAGTAATGGCAGGGCACCAGACAAGACAGGGAGAGAGAGAGAGAGAGAGAGAGAGAGAGAGAGAGAAGTCAAGCTAGCCTCAATGATTGAGAGAAATAAAATAAGATACGCCTTGAATCTACAGATGGGCTCAGAGACCAACTGCGTGGAGCTGACGAAATTCATATCTGACCTACTGGACTGGTTGAAGGCAGTTCATCCCTTAATTATATGACAGCCATCTGAAGAAATATTAAAGATTGTGACTGAGTATTATATCATTATTAATGACCTAGAAAATCTTGAGAACCTGGGCTTTGGAGGAGGTCCGGGTGGTGACTTGGGAGAGGCCATTGATGAGATTAGAGAAGAAGTAGATAATCTCTTCATAAATTTTCAGGTTAACTCTACTCAAGACAATAAGAATATCAAGAAGGAGATTGCTAACACAACATCCATAAATTACACCAGCTTAAAGCCAACTTGGATCAAATACTCTAAGAAAATGCACAAGTTGAAAGGTATACTAGTTTGGAATATTACCTTAAAGGGGAAACTATATCAATTAAGAAAGAGGGTACGCCAAAACCGACATTTCCTTATGTGATAAATTCTGTTAATAAAGTAGCATACAAGATTAAACCTCAGAAAAAAAGTCATTCTTGCTTACCCTGAAAATATTGGACAAACAATTGAGGAGCAAAGAAAACGATCCAAGATAAGGTAAACACTTCGGAATAAGGCTGGGAAGTAAAAAACTTCCGAAGAGTGAGATGAAGAGGAGTGTTAATATAAGCCAGAGCTGAATCTACTACAAACTAGGTAAAGACCAGCACGAAACTGAAAGAGTTGAGATTAAAGGCCATTTCACACAATCAAATAATAATTAAATTCAATTACTTGAATTCAATTTATTGAACTAAAAATATTACTTAATATGCCTTTCAGTGAATTGCATTCAATAAACTTTCAAGTCTCCACATGAAAACTAATCACAAACTTTTAATGAAGCCAGTTAAATAATACCAAAAGTACATTTTTGAAATATCTGCGAATCATTCCTGACACTAAAATAATTGTTTAAACCACTACAACCGCATTGCGTTACTCTGATTGGTTCCATACCTCTGTTTTTTTCATACGCACGCCTATACCAGTTTTTTTTTTTTTTGCTCTACAGTGTAGATATTTTTGATTTCCTATAAACATTTTTAGATTAAGTCACTTTCCATATGTAATGACCATTGGTGGTTTTGTGATAAACATATAAACATATAATGGATATGCAGTAAGTGGTACAAACTGATATCTTCTACTGGACCTCCAAGATATATCCATGAGATATTCACTTTAGGACTTAGATGAATTTTAGATATTGCGGATACAAATAGGGTAACCGGTGGATTTTCAATGCTATGTGGGATTAAGAATGAAAACAAGAAGATGCAAGAAGACGGTCATTGAAAGCCCTTACCAGTACAGAAACTTACTGGTGTGTCAAGAACACTTATAAAGAGGATACGAGCATGCATGGCTAAAAAATTTCCAATTACATTATGGTGCTTTAAACACCAGTAATACAGTCATCAAAGCAAGAATTGCAAAGCACTTAACGTGTACCACCTGCGGATCGAAGGTACATAATTACTCAAAAAAGACCAGTGTAAAGGCGCTGAGGACAATCTTGTATGTACAAATTGCATGAAAGACAAAAGGAACACGCCGACAGAGTGGACTCGAAAATCTGTCTACGTAATGACAGGGTATTTGCAATAGAGCTGGAAAGTACTGACTACGCAGAGAAAATTAATTTATAAATAAGCACAGTCGCTATTTAGAGATAATTATCATCGCCAATCACAAAGAGATTGATGATATACTAATGCAAGTACTGTGTACCTAACATAACAAAATCATATTTCTGGAATTTGGATTAGATCACTTTTAATATTTAAATTTTTTACTCCCGGAATTTAAATGACATTTTACAGAACATGCTTTACTTATTCAGGAGATATTGGAATTTTTTTTCTAACCAAATAAAGCTTAAACATGAAATCGTCACAATTTTTTTTTAGAAAATAATGTTGACTGCGTACTCTTAGCAGGTTAGAGTACGCATAAGTGAGGGCAAGAGTACTCATTAACAGTCGTCGCACACGAAAGTTCCAAAGCCTTAATATTTGGAACAGCCCTCGTACCGCCATTCTTTGTAGATTCCACACTGGATCCAGTCGTCGTCAGACGATTCTTCACAAGCTGGGCAGTTCGTGACTTCAGTAGATATTTCGCACTGACTTGTAGATGGAACTGAATTTTTAACAGTTTCAAATGTAATTTCTTTTTGTTTAGCTTAAATCTCTTTGTTTTCGCATTCATTTTTTCGGCTTTCTTTCTTGCTTCTAGTACAACCCCCTGCTCTCGCAACACTGCACATTTCTGGAGCCCGAACGGAAAGATTTTGGCGCTTGTGAACCTCTTTTAATCAATCTTTTCCCGCCATTATTTTCGTTTGATAAATCTTTTGGAAACTCCGTTATTCTCTGACAAATCAAAAGCAATTTTCATTACATGCTTTCTTCTTAGGCCGTGGAATCTGCTGTCAAGGACTTTGCAATGCTGTGCAAGTTCTTGTTCCATTTCGTCTGACAAAGCCTTTTTAAAGCGCCCACGATACTTGAACCATCCCCTGTAGCAAACAAAACAAAGAGTTTTGTAGGCCTCAAACTAAAAACTGAAATGAAACCCCACTCTAGTCAATAAAGAAACTCAACTTACAGCTTTAAGCATTTTCCTTAATGTGGACACCTTGATTCCCAAGTCTCTGGCCGCTTTTCTTTTACTAGCACCAGCCTCTAATTATCGTTTTGCTTCATCTAAAACCTACTCTGTAGTTTTCGGCTTACACGGAGCCATTCTTCAATATACAGTATTTGTTAAAGGGGGAAAATATACATCGAAATAACAAATTGTGATAATAGGAACAAAATATTGTATTTGTTATTGCTATTTTCACTACATTAACAGCAATATAATAAATCTCCCATGAGAAATAAGTTAGGGCCGCTAAAAGAATGTGACTTTTACAATATATTATGCAAAAACTATGTGATATAGAAATGTTTTATGCTAGGTAAAAGTACTTGTAAGTGAAGTCCTGCAAAATTCGCGTTATAATTTGGAGAGGAGTGTATATTTGCGTAAGTCTTTTATTGGTTCACAGTTTACTTAACACGCCCTGGTTAACTCTACGTCAATGATTAAACACTTAATGTTGTGGCGTGAGCCAATCATGCGCAATCCAATCGCTAGCAAAAGTTTAGCGCGGTGCTGAATGATAACGAGAAATTTGCAGGTCTCTACTTATTAGTATTGTCTACAAATTGCATGGTGTTTCGAACAGGTATAAATAAATTAATTTTTTTTTATCAACGTCAGCCTTAATCGAGAAGTATTCTTGCCATCTTAAATATACGCAATTTACTCAACAACTTTATTTTCGTAGTCAATATTTAAAAAAAAACCAAGCTAGTCAAGTTATAGCGAATATTTAAACAATTATTTAGAAATCTAAGTTATTTTTTCTCTAATGATTAGTTTTACATGTGTAACCGTAATCAAATATAACCTAGTTATTTAATAACGTCAATCCCACATTGGAAAATACGGTTATAGTTGAAACCGTACAAATTTCGAAATATTCTTTAAGTAGTTCTCTGTGTCATGCTTAGCTTTAATTTTTTTTATGTCTGGTCATAATTTTTCATTACGAAGATTTGTAAGAAAATTCGAAGGTGGAATGGATACTACCCTCGTATTAACACGAAAGTTTCGTAAGTCCGGCATTTCGTGTCCCGCCTGTTGACGCGCGTTGGGAGGGCACCGCACGACCACGTGGCCACAACTGCAAGCAGTGCGAGAGAGAGCGAGGCCTGTGATTCAATTTGCTGTGCCACGGTTGTCCAAGGGGGGAGGGGGCGGGGAAAAGGACGAGGGGCCTGCAGGACCGCATTAAGCGGGGATAAAGCCGCTGTAAACGCAGGTAAATTATTTCGCTCGCGTGCCCGGGCGAATGTCGGTTGGGAGGGGTGAGAGAGAAACGGGCGTGTTGTTTCAAGGAGGCTAGCGATACGGGCCCCTCGCTGCGACAGATACAACGCTCGCAAAACCTAGGGGTGCACCCGGACAGTGAATTTAACCCCAGCACCCCACACCCCTTTCCATCACTTCCCAGGGTTCATCCTCTTCCTCTTCCACCATTCGTGTTTTCGCCGCTCGGGGTTACAATCTCCCTCCGTGGATAACTGCGCGCGCGTTCGTTCCGCCGGGTGGCAAATTGTTACGACCAGGCTGCATGCAGAGTGCTCGCGGGACACACCACCGCCGCTACACGCAAGGCTCTCAACCAGAGGGCGTGTGGCGAAGTGTAGCGAGGCGAGCTGGTGCTTGCTCGGTGCTGTACGCACTCCGTGCACGCGGCGGGAATAGGAACTTAAAGTACTGCGGCCACTCGCGAGAGAGCGGCGAGGCACCCGTTACACACGAGCTGTGACATCACATGCACTATACTCCGTTCACAGTTACTTCCAACTTTTCGGAAGACCTACTAAAGTGCTACTTTCAGGATATTCCTCCGCCTCAAGGAAACAAAGCTTAACTAAGATTAGAAAATTACACCAAAGATACAACACACCGCATTCGTGCGCGCTTAGTTTAATTATATTTTGCATAAGAACTATTTCTTACTAGTTATTACCAATACACCTATTTTCGCTTTAGTTAGGTTCGTATTAATTGTTAACTAAATATTGTAATTTATGGCTAAAATATAATTTAAAGTTCAATTTAACCAGGAAGAAGATACGTTTATTTTAACAGAAGTATAAAACGAGTGTGATACACGAGATATTTAGGAAACAACCGAACACGTTTTGTATGGAGCTATTTTCCAAATGTTTGATTCAAAGAGTGTGAAGAAACCGTGAACAGACTATATCACGTATAAGTGGCTGATGTGTAAAGTAGAAAACGATTAGGTATAGAACGGAGCAAAGCACAGCTTACCTTGCAACAGTTCACCACACGCCGCTGCTTTAAACCATGGCCGGTCACAAGGGTTGGTGTAGGGGGGGGG